>OZ026630.1:737537-778537 GCA_964020975.1 Hermodice carunculata
ATCACTTCTTCCATCAGGAGCTACTCAACATCACTTCTTCCATTAGGAGCTACTCAACATCACTTCTTCCATAACAACTCACCCTGATATGCTTATAGTGCTATGAATTCAAGGTGACCAAAAACTGCCTCCAGCAGTAAGAAAAACTAGATAGAATTAAGAGATGCTCCCCCCTAAATTTGTCACTTTCTGGTCACGTGACACATTGAAAGAAAGTTGTGGAATTCCCCTGGTCCGACTGGCATCTGCTTTTGATGGGTAACATGACTTTACCACAAATTTGACAACTTCTTGTTTCTTGATCCTTACAACTTGGTTGTAAAAACAAAATGGCCGTACACAGAAATTAACAGAGAAGGAAAAAAGGTAAAAGTTTTGCCAAATAACGGGAGCTGCTAGGCCTAAACAACCTTACCCGTGAGGGGGAGTCAGCTGCCAAATGCAGCACCAAACCAAAATACCGAATGACATGACGGGTGTGCAGTACGGTTAATGAATGGGTAAGGTGACCGAAAACTGCCTCCACTGCCTTATGGTCATATGCTCCTCCATAGGCTGCCAGGCTGGTCAGTCAGACCAGTGGCCGTAGGCTCCCCATGTACACTACCAGTGGCAGCAATATGCTGCTGGGTGGTATGCTGCCCATGTTCACTGCCAGGCTGTCCCTGATGTACACTGCAGACAGATTCAGGAATTGTGTTGCGTCCTTGCAGTACCCTGCCAGCTTGGTGAGGTGCTGTGGGTTTGTCAACCTTATATGTACATGTTTGCAACACTTAAAAAATGAGGGTCTCTTTTGTGTGTGTTATGGCATAATGACGTGCGTGATTAAAGCTGGCATCGGGCGTGGCGCACACCAGTGCGCCACGCCCGATGCCAGCTTCAGTCACCCGCGTCATTATGCCATAACACACACAAAAGAGACCCTCTTTGCTTATATTTACATTTCCCTCTTAATTTTTCTGCTCAATTGCACGAAATTTAGAAATTTAATACATAGAATTAAGAGAAACGACCAGGAACTGATTTGCCCAGCATGTGCAAGTATTAAGTTCCGGAAACCCAGGTGGGCATGGCTTATTGGAATGTGGGTGGGACACATGTGTTATGGTCTCATAACACAACAGGTTCTCTCCTATACCTGCAATGTTAAACGTTAGATTGAATGTAAATATTTACTTTTGGTGCAAAGTTTTATTTCATTTGTCTCTTTATTGAGTTGGCTTCATGTGGGGTCACCAATATTTACACAAAGGAATAGTTGAATAATAAATTAGACCATGTATATTGAAGCAGAAAGCACTCATGAGACCAGTGTGATTAAAAAAACCCACATCTATTCACATTAATTGTTCCCTTCTTTAGAATTAGGAAGAACGTATTCCCACTAAATGCACTTGGGTTTCAAATATACCTATAATATAACATATATATGTATACATGTATGTATGATTTGTCAGTCAGCTGAGCTCATAGGATGGTCAGTAGTCCATAGTCCGTCATCTGTCCACAATTCTCAGCATTTTATTTCCTCTCCCAACGTTAGCCAGATCCATTTCAAACTTGGTAGCAATGTACATTTGGTAGGTCTCTACCAGGTTGTTCCAGTGGTCACATTCCAAAGATTTGGGATTTTTCATGAATTTTTAAATTATGTTTTGGTCAAAATCTTAAAAAATCACTGAAACAGCTTAATTAAAAATGCGTAGGGACACTTCTTGGTATGCCCAGACCTAATTTGTTCTACAGGTGTTGCTCTGATTTTCTGGCTCAGATGACTTATTAATCAGCTGAGCTTATCTTATGGTCCTATGTCCGTTGACAGTGGCGTCCATGTCCGCATCAATCCATCAACAATTCACATTTTTAACTTCTACTCCGACACATTGCATGAATTCACTTGACACTTGGTGGGATAAGGACGTGCCTTGTATGGGTCTCTACCAAGTAGGTTCAAATAGTCAGGGTGCAGTGAATTTTGGATTTGTAATTAAATTTTTGTTCATATATTGGCAAAATCTTCTCAGAAAACCCCAATCCAATTGCTCTGAAATTGCATAGGAACACTTCTGGGGGCCCCTAGACCTTAATTTGGTCAGCAGACAGGGCTGCAAGTTATATTTTTTTTCAAATTTTGTGTATTAAAGCAATTTTGGACTTCTCCAAAACTGTCACTTAGATTCTTCTCAAAATTGGTGGGAATGTAGCTTGTGGAAGGGTCAAACAAGCTGTTCACCAGGTGGTGATATTCTGCATCAAATTTTTAAATTTGAGTACTTATTGGTTAATGCATACATTCACATTGATTGCAATGCAAGTGAAAGGGATTGCAATTGCAAGTCATATTTTTGATGTCTGCTCTAAAACCATCAACCTGATTCACTTGAAACTTGGTGGAATGTACCTTGGATGGGTCTTTACCAATTTTGTTCAAATGGTGAAACTTCAGTAATTGTTGGAATTTTTTTTTGGGGGGGGGGGGGGGGGGATTGGTGGTTTATTTCTGATTTTTGGCTCAGCGGACTTGTCAGTCAGCTGAGCTTATGTGGTGGTTAGGCATACGTTGCCCGTCCTTCCGTCGGTGTCCACAATTCACATACTCAACTTATCCAAAACCAGAGGCCAATATCACCTCAAACTGGGAATCTACCTTAGGTGGGTCTTCACCAAGTTTGTTTAATGGTCCAGTGATTTTTTCATTTTTAGCTCAGCTGACTTGTCAGTCAGCTGAGCTCTAGTGAGGGTCTGTCGTCCGTCCGTCTTCTCCAAAACCGCTCACCTGATTGCTTTGATATCACATAGGAACACTCCTGGGGACTCCTGGTTTTTAATTTATTCACCAGGTGACGCTGCGATTTTTTTTGTAATTTTTTATGATTTTTTGTATGGTATTGCTATTTTCGACTTCTTCTCCACAAGCGTCACTCAGATGAAGCTGAAACTTGGGTGATATGACTCTTGTGGAAGGGTCAAACAAATTTGTTCAGCAGATGGGAATGCTGCGGATTCCTGATTTTTAACGATTTCAATTCGGGTACTTGTCGGTAAATGCACTTTCCTATTGATTACTATGCAAGTCAATGGGCATTCTAATGCTAATTCACATTTTTGACTTCTTCTTTGAAACCATCAGCCAGATTGACTTCAAACTTGGTAGCAATGTACATTGGGTGGGTCTCTACCAAGTTTGCGCAATTGGTCACGCTCCAGTGATTTTTGGATTTTTTATGATTTTTTTTTTGGTTCTTTTTTGGGGCAAATCTTAAAAAGTCTTCTCTGAAACCGTTCATCCAATTGCTTTGATATCACACAGGAACACTCCTGGGGACTCCTAGTTCTGAATTTGTTCACCAGGTAGCACTGCAATCTTTTTCTATTTTCAGGTGCTCATTGGAAAATACACCATTCGTATTGATTACTATGCAAGTCATTGCTCATTCCAATGCATTTTCACACTTTCGACTTCATCTCCGAAACATTCACTTCAAACTTGCTGGCAGTGTACAGTAGATGTGTCTGTACCATATCTGTTCAAGCATAGGTCAGCTGAGCATGGGCTGTTTACACAGCCCTCTTGTTTATTAATTTTTTTGTCCTTTTTTTTTGACAATTCTTAAAAAATCTCCTAAACTGCTGACACAATTGCTTTTGATATCACACAGGAACACTTCAAGGGACTCCTAGTTCTTAATTTGTTCTTCAGGTGATTTTTTTCATCTATAGAAGTATAATTTTGCTAAGTTTGGAGTTTCTATGTGTAATACTTTTTAAATAAAATGTCGGACAAATTTGTCTGGAAAGAAAGGAAGGAAGGAAGGAAGGAAGGAAGGAAGGAAGGAAGAAAAAGAATATGTCCTGTGTGCATAAGCATTGTGCCTCAGTGCCTATATTTGTTCACTTCAGGTAGAGGTCATCTCAAGGTCAAATGTCATTTCAAGGTCAAAGGCCACTTTTGATGGTGGCTTTCTTCTAGCCATAACTTGGTCAATTTTTATCCAATTTTGATCATGTTTGGCTCAAATTGTAGCTATTGCAATACTGCACATTTTGAAAATTTCATGTGACCCCTAAAGGTCAAAGGTCAATGTCATCTGGACCTTTGAAAGTTTTCCCTGGCCATAACTCGGCCAATTTCCATCCAATTGTAATTATGTTGGACTTGAATTGTGGGTATTGTAACACTGTACATTTGTGCAATTTACATGTGACTTGTAAAGGTTAGAGGTCAAAGGTCAAGGTTATTTGGACTTGAAAATATCATCCAGCCATCAGCTTAATGGAATGTGAAGTACCTAAGCACAAAAGTTGTACCATTTAATATTTACAGCTTTTGAAGGCACACAGACAGATTTGCTTTAAAGCAAATCTTCCTTTCTAGTTTTGTTTGTTTTTGTTATTTTCAACTTCTCCAGAACTGTCCCTGGGATTAAGCTGAAACCTGGTGGATATGTTCCTTGTGAAATGGTCAAACAAAGTTGTTCACCAGGTGGCACTGCTGTGGATTTTTTATTTTTAATCATTTTTTCAATTCTGGTATTTATCGGTAAATCCACCTTTGCTATTGATTACTATGTTAAACTTGGTGGGATGTACCTGTAATAAGTGTCCACCTAATTTGTCCGATCCCAAGTTCACAGAACCACAAGTGTGATGAATCTGTAGGTCAGCTGAGCATGGGCTGTTCACACAGCCCTCTTGTAATAATCTTTTGATGTGTTTTTGCTGCATTAGTCCCCCTCTTATAAGGCCTGTCTCACCAGAGGCCACCCCACTTGAAAGGCCAGCATTCTCATGCAGAAAGTATGGTACTTCCATTATATTCCCCCCCTCAAGAGAGGCCACACCTCTTATAAGACCTCTTTTGGCTGCATTTGGGGTGGCCTTATAAGAGGGGGACCACTGCATTTTCAACTTCTCCAGAACTGTCACTCCAATTAAGCTAAAACTGTGTGGATATTTTCCTTGTAAAAAGGTCAAACAAACTTGTTCACCAGGTGGGACTGCTGTGGATTTTTTATTTTTAATGATTTTTTAGATTCGGATACTTATTGGTAAATGCCCCTCTCCTATCGATTACTATGTAAGTCAATGGGCATTCTAATGCTAATTCACATTTTGGACTTCTCTGAAGAAAATGTCCATCAGATTGACTTCAAACTTAGTGACAATGTACTTTGGGTGAATCACTACCAAGTGTCTTCAAATAGTCATGCTCCAGTAATTTTTGGAGTTTTTATGATATATCCAGAAGAGTCACATTTCAATATTTTGTTGACTTGTGCTGTGTATCCAGCAGAGTGACATTGTAATATTGTATTGACTTTTGTTATATCCAGCAGAGTGATTTTGCTATATTGCATTGACTTTCATTACAGAATGATGCTCTGATGGTGAAGGTGTTGATGACCAAGGACGGTAACTTTGATATTGAAAAGCACTGCCAGGACCTGCAGCAGTTGAGGAATGATGTAGCCAGTGGGAAACATAAGGCCCCGTCAAAGACAGGTGAGTCATGGACTTGTATAGGACACACAAGCTCTGCCTAAGACAGGTGAGATGTTGACTTTTGTAGGACACACAAGCTCTACCTAAGACAGGTGAGATGTTGACTTGTGTAGGACACACAGGCTCTGCCTAAGACTTGTGAGATGTTGACTTGTGTAGGACACACAAGCTCTGCCTAAGACAGGTGAGATGTTGACTTGTGTAGGACACACAGGCTCTGCCTAAGACAGGTGAGATGTTGACTTGTGTAGGACACACAATGTCTGCCTAAGACAGGTGAGATGTTGACTTGTGTAGGACACACAGGCTCTGCCTAAGACAGGTGAGATGTTGACTTTTGTAGGACACACAAGCTCTGCCTAAGACAGGTGAGATGTTGACTTGTGTAGTACACACAAGCTCTACCTAAGACAGGTGAGATGTTGACTTGTGAAGGACACACAGGCTCTGCCTAAGACAGGTGAGATGTTGACTTGTGTAGGACACACAAGCTCTGCCTAAGACAGGTGAGATGTGGACTTGTGTAGGACACACAGGCTCTACCTAAGACAGGTGAGATGTTGACTTGTGTAGGACACACAATGTCTGCCTAAGACAGGTGAGATGTTGACTTGTGTAGGACACACAAACTTTTGCCTAAGACAGGTGACATGTTGACTTCTGTAGGACACAATGTGTGCCTAAGACAGGTGAGATGTGGAGTTGTGTAGGACACAATGTCTGCTTAAGACAGGTGAGATGTTGACTTGTGTAGGACACAATGTCTTCCTAAGACAGGTGATAAGTTGACTTGTGTAGGACACAATGTGTGCTTAAGACAGGTGAGATGTTGACTTGAGACTCCCTACGATCTGAGAGATAGCAATAGGATCCAGCAGCCTGCTTATAATCTGGTAACTTATGGCAGAAACTCTGTACGCTACCAAGGGGCCAAGCTGTATAATGTACTTCCTCTCCATATCAAGGAAGCAACCACCCTTTGTCAGTTCAAAAGACTCATACACACATGGCTTGGCCATCCTGTAAATGTTGTCTACAGCAGGATGTAAGCCATTTTTCTTTTTCTTTTTCCCTTTCTTTCAATGACTGAATGTATATAGTTTCATGTTTGGTTCATTGTATTTACCGTTTCATCTTTGACTCTTTCATTCTAGTCAAAGAATAGTGCCTCAGCACTAATATTCTATGTTACTGCACCTCGACTTGAGGAAGATTATTATTGTTATTGTTATTGTTATTGTTGTTGTTATTATTATTATTATTATTATTATTATTATTATTATTATTATTATTATTATTATTATTGTTGTTGTTATTGTTATTATTGTTATTGTTGTTGTTATTATTATTATTATTATTATTATTATTATTATTATTATTATTATTATTATTATTATTATTATTATTGTTATTATTGTTATTATTATTATTGTTGTTGTTATTATTATTATTATTACTATTATTATTATTATTGTTTAGGACACATGACAACCACCAAGTGAGTCATTCATTCATGTGAGATGCGTAGCCCTCACCAGAGACAGATGGGTGGCTGACTTGTGTTTGAATCTGGATGCTAAGTGTTAAACAAAATCAGCAAATGTTGACTTTGTTCACTGTTGACTGACTCATTTCATACAATTATGTCCTTACAGTGAAGTTACCTGGAATGGGGCATGTCAGATACAGTATTGTACATTGTGGCAGCACCTGCTTCTTGTGTCACATGACATTGTCAACCAATGAATAAAAGATATTTTGTTTATCCCCCAGGGGTCTCCAGCTGCATCAGGGGAAATACCAGTTGTGCCACCTACTGGCTACATGCACCATTGAATGAAAATTGCATAAAAAGAGTTACCATTTTAGAGCCAGCATGCCGTGATAGCGTGTATGTTTTTGCCTTGCGTGTCAGGTGGCACTGTATGACTTGTGGACTAGTTCAGAGACCACTAAATATGATCTTTATTTTACCTCACAGTTTGGAGATCACAGACTGATATCATGAGTTTACCAAATTTTTGGTTTGCAGTTGGGAAGGATATATTTGCGGGGCTGAAGAAGGTGAAGAAGACAAGTGTGGTGGACCTAAATGTGAAGGACAATGAGGGCAAGACAGCCCTGCATCACTTCCTGTGTGCCCTGCCGTATGGGGTTTATGAGAACCTGGAGATGCTCAAGCTGCTGGTGGAAGCAGGTGCCAACCCTGCCCTGCGAGACAGGGAGGGCAAGACCCCTATGGACCATATCTTGGAACGAGGCTCAACCATTCTGGCTAGAGCCTTGGACAAGCTGCACACCACGCCGTGGGTAAGTAAGGTGCTGCACACCACGCCGTGGGTAAGTGAGGTGCTGCACACCACACCGTGGGTAAGTAAGGTGCTGCACACCACGCCGTGGGTAAGTAAGGTGCTGCACACCACGCCGTGGGTAAGTAAGGTGCCTGTAGTGTATGCTCATCAGGACATGACAGGAGCTGTATGGAGCAGCATCTGTCACAGCCAGCCTTTTGTGCTGCCAACAAATTGTAAATTGTCTCAGGTAGGCAGGCATATTTTTGTTGAAGCACATTTCCCCAGTGCCTGGGAGCTTTGACAGAAAAAAAAAAAAAAAAAAAACATTTGTGGTAAAATGATGAAGACACAGCTGAGAGACTGTCAGTGAAGACACCCATGAGAGAGGTCTCAATGATAGATCTGTGAGAAGGCAGGGACAACAAGGATGTTTTGGAAACACTCATTCTTCAGCTGGCTTATTGTATTGTGTTAGAATGGAGAGTCAGATTGACGTGGCTCTTCTGTAACCATGTAGCCCTCGGCCTTAGCATTGTAAAGGTGCATATCAGTGGATTAGTCTGGCTCAGAACTGCATGCTGGGATATAGATCAAGATTTATCTTTCAGCAATTAGCATATAAACACACTGGGGAGAACAGCATGTAAGGTATCTCTTTATCTCAATAAGTCAGATGTTCTGCAACACTTGCATTTCACCAATACCTGAAATCTGTAGTCTCCAAGTCTGTTCCGGTCCAGAACATCACACCTTGCATGTACCTTTTTGTAATATACCACAAAGTTTGACAAGTATTTCCTTGTATTAATAATGAATCAATATTAGAAAAAAATCCAGTTGTTTTGCCATATATGTATAATTTGCATAAACACATGGCTTCAAACAGTAAATGACCTTACTGTGAGCTGTATGGCATGGTAACTTACAGGATAAGGCTCTGGTCCCAGGCTTAAACAGACCGGTCCCAATAGGATGGTAGGATAAGGCTCTGGTCCCAGGCTTAAACAGACCGGTCCCAATAGGATGGTAAGATAAGGCTCTGGTCCCAGGCTTAAACAGACCGGTCCCAGTAGGATGGTAGGATAAGGCTCTGGTCCCAGGCTTAAACAGACTGGTCCCAGTAGGATGGTAGGATAAGGCTCTGGTCCCAGGCTTAAACAGACTGGTCCCAGTAGGATGGTAGGATAAGGCTCTGGTCCCAGGCTTAAACAGACTGGTCCCAGTAGGATGGTAGGATAAGGCTCTGGTCCCAGGCTTAAACAGACTGGTCCCAGTAGGATGGTAGGATAAGGCTACTGGTCCCAGATTGGTCCCAACACGATGGTTTCTTACCAGCACAAGGAGTAGGCCTAAGTCCTCAAGTCAACCAATGATCAAAGCAGTTACTTCAAACTATGACAGACAGTTCATCATAGAGTTTAAATCATTCTGATTGGATAACAAATCCTGGGAGCAGGAAGGCCTAAAGATGAGGTGATGTGGCTGGTGCATGCCGTGCTCAGTTCCCACTTGGGCTCTGTACTGGTTCTCTAGCATACCTGTGTGTTGGTTTGTTCAATCTGAGCTTTAAGGTACTGTCCATCAGTTGTTTCATATTTCATCAGGTAAACTCTGGACCATACATCATAAAATCCCCAATAATAGTTCATCATAATGTAATCACACATAACGCCTCTTTCTTAACATACTTAACGTACATGTAGTTTTCCCTGAGCCCATGTAACTCCTCTTTCGCGTACTTAATACCTGTCATTCTTGAATAAAACTTGAGGACCGCCTCCCTCTGAGGAAGGGCCCAGGGAGGCCCGAAACGTCAGGGAGGTCCTCTACTTCTATTTTACATCTATTTCGGTGTTCGGACTTTGGTTCCTTTATTTAATCTATTATTTAACTTGGAAAGTGTAATTTTGTGTGTGTTGTCCTACGTGCTTGTTGTTCCCATCAGTTGTTTGTTAAAACCTGCTTGTATTTTCCTCTGACAACATTTTGTCAACTTTGAGAGAACTAATTCTTGGGGGATTATTTCTTTGGAATAATTTAATCTCAGTTTCCTGAAAATAATGGAAAGAATAATTTTGACTACTGAGACTGTTAGCAATAAACAAAAATGTTGTGCAACAAGGGCTCGGATAAAGCAGCCAGAAAGTGTTGTATTGTATCTGTGTCTGTTTGTCCAAAACCACTTCCTAGTAGTCATTACCCTATTCCGCAGTCCAAACCCTTTACTCTCCATAAGCTAACCTGTCCCTGTCTAACCTATATACATAGAAGTACTATTGTCCATATTGCACACGTTCCTCTGTAAAATTTTGAAAGAGGCTGTATTAGCACAAATAAATTAAAGGGTCTTCAGCGGGTAACTACTCAACATATTTCGGAGCTTTTCACCCGTACACGTCTCTCTGAGTAGCGGCTCCTTGTCTGAGCTAAATATTCAGCAAAGACAACCCACATAATTATGAATAAATATGAATGTGGCAATTGATGAATTAGCTAAATACATGAAGTTTTGCTTATAAATGCAGAGCTTCATATGAAAGAAGAATACCTGTCAAACAAACCATAATTACCAAATTTGTATAGTACAAGTTCAGATAAGAACAATTTGACTTACCCCTGAACCAACATTTACCCTTTTTAGCTGGACAGCTTATCCTAGTTAAACCATCCGCCAATGTTTGACTGAAGTGGAAACAAGCTGGGGCATTATATTCAGTCCCAGTGATTGTAAAATAAACAGTTGCAGCTAGACCACC
Source organism: Hermodice carunculata (assembly GCA_964020975.1). Classification (NCBI taxonomy): domain Eukaryota; kingdom Metazoa; phylum Annelida; class Polychaeta; order Eunicida; family Amphinomidae; genus Hermodice; species Hermodice carunculata. Next base: position 748,093 of record OZ026630.1, read on the forward strand.
TGTATAAACCAAGGGAAATCCTAACAAGGACTGCAACAATGTACATCCTGCACCTGAGATGTAAAACAAACTCCATGTTGACACCTACTCCTCAAATAATTAAGCTCTATTTCACTGCCAACCCTGAGTCAATGTGTCAACTTAATGTGTCAGGTTTGAGACATTTGAGAAAATGTAACTTTTGTTTAAGAACAGATTGCTATCTTTGATTGTTAACTTTGCTTGTGATATGCCTATAAGTTTTGTTTGACAACAGATTGCTTTCCTTGATTAGACTGTGCCCGTGCCAGTGCGGCCCCAGGTGGATGATGGGATAGCGTGGGATACACCAACTGTGGACGTGGATAGGGATGCAGAGAGCATGCTGAAGAAGCTGCGAGAGGAGGAGGCAGCCCAGCATGTGGATGAGCCCTTGGCGGTGCCCGACTCCAGGGCTACAGTAGAGGAAGGGTCAGTAGCAACTGTGCCAGCCATACCTTGGGTCTAGCTTGGGTCTTGGTTAGAGATATTGGAGAGGAAAAAAAATGAACACGATGATGTTGCCACCAAATATCAACAATCACTAACAGCTTCATGACTTTTTTTTCAGTCGCAGGTGCATCTCATGATGGACCAAAACACTTGTAAAGTAGTTCCTTCTGATTGTTGTTTGATTTTTTATAAATGAGTTTTCATTTCTGCTTACTTGTCAGTCAGCACAGCTTATATAAAATTCTTTTGCATCCATTGTCCATCTTTCAGTCAGTCAGTCCATTAGACCAAACCACTTCTTGAAAACCATTGCATGGACTGCCTTGATTTTACAACACATGGATATTCCCCGTGTGGGCCTCTAACAAATTTGCAATGGAAATGCTGCAATAAGTCGTATATTTTTATATGAATTTTTTTTTTTTTTTTAAACACACAACAAAGTTTTTCAGGGACTGCTCAGCCAATAACAACCATATGAAATTTAGTTTTCCAATTTCGACCACCAGGATTGCGCAACGAGATTAAACGGTATTTTGCGGGGAAGTGGGACACCACTATCAGCGTGTCATTGACAGCCATATTAAAGTATACAGACATGAAGAAAGTGGGGAAGTTTGAAAGAGTGATTTTGATTAAGTTAAAGCTGCACTGTGCCTGAAATATGCCTGTGTACAATTGCAAGGTACCAGGCTGTAGTGCTGATACAGGTAAATTATCAAATCTTGACAAATGTCCATGGATGTCATGTATGGGGTTACGTTCCACAGTTAAGCCTCTGCTGTGGTCACGATAGCATGTCCATCGCATGTCCCACTTTGGTAACAGCAGACCAGCGTAACTGTGAATTCAGTCATGTGTGCAATAGTCATGATAAGGTGACAAAAGGGGAGAACTGAGATTTCATTAGGTTCCTATTGCTTTGATATTGCATACAGGGTCACCTGGGGTCATGTAATTCACATTTTAGCTACCAGGTGGTGCTGCATATTTTAAACTCCCATTACCCGTAAGTTGACAGGGTATTGTCTTTGTAATGTGTGTGTGTGTGCATCTGTCCAGTCTGTCATGTGCCCACTGCCCGTGCAGACATATTAACTTTTGGACAAATTGAGCTCCTATCATGAAACTTGTACTGCAGAAGCATCTCACCGGGTGCTTTGCTTAGTTTGACATTGGATGCCCCTCACTTATTTTCAAGGTCACCTTGGATTATCAATAGTTTTACCTGTCTGGGGACACAATAACCTTTTACAGGGTGCGAAAATTCCTATGATCCGATGTTCTGGGACAAGCTAAAGCTCTTCTCGGACAATTGACTCTCAAATTCAACTTGTCCTGCGGACAAGCTATTTTTTTCTTTTTTAATTGGACTGAAATTACGTCTGTTTGCATGCACGGCAACATTGATGATGAGCAGTGAGAGCCTTCGCAACTCTCCATATTTTTGCAATTACTGTGGTCCGTGTGAACAGAATGTACACACCAATGCAGGCATGTGCGTGGGGACGCCAATGTGCAATAGGTGATGATAATCCCCAGGTTTAAAGTAAATAATCCAGGTTTAAACAATTACATGGTCAGCAGTTGTATTCAACAGGACTTGACTACGTACTTGATTTCTGTCAAAAGAAGCAGGTATTTTGACTGTTGCGTACATACGACGACGAGATCAAAGGTACCAGCAGTAATGCATCGGGGCGTATTGGCTTTCTCCCATTCTCGGGGCAAGGTCACAGCACCTCACCGTCAGTCTAATCTGCCCAAACGATGACAAGGGAATGTCCAAAAATATTAAAAGTTGCGTGCCGAATTCTTGAGCAAATTAGCATTAAAAGGCCATTTATCAGTGGGTTCTAAAAGTGTTGGAAAGATCATGTCAAGGTGCCGCAAGTTGACTTCCCGGCCAAACAAAACACACATCTGCCAGTCACATGCAAGAGAACGGCGCATCATGCTGACTGATCTGTTACACATTCGGCATTTTTCTCTATCCCCCTACCTTCGCGTATTTGCCTGTGACTCCAAATAATTGTTGGTATAAACACTGGAATCTTTATTTTTGCATGCTGCAATACAAAAATAAAAGCTTCCCGTTTATGTGTTCTCTCCGTAAATTTCGGAAGGTTCACACACGTTCACAGGGTGGAAGCCATGATGAACACACTGTAACACGAGCCGTGATTGGCTAATTTTTGCATGTGACTCAATTGACCAATCAAGTGATGTGTTGTTTGTCGAACCACATAGCCAATGCAGCTGTTTGCATACAGTGGTGGGAAAGATGGTGACCTCACACTCGATGTGCATTACAAGGAGACGGATTTCTGATTTGAAATTCTTTGTTTGAATTTGAATTTAGAACACCATTTATTACTAGGAACTTGCCGATACTGTATACTCAAATTGACAACGATGTACGGATAGCATTCATGGTAGTACGCAAACGATGGCGTCGATGTGCATGCCGTCAGCGGCAAGAAGAAACACGATGCTAAAACCAAAACAACTATTAATCTGTATTTAATTTATCTGAAACAGTGACTTCCAGAAATTACACAGTATTTTTCATCGTGAGTCACCCTATGCAAGTAGTTTACTTTTCAATCTGTATTTTTTATATTTTTGCCAGTTTTACTGTTTGCAGTCATAGCTAGAATCCTGGTAAAAATTGACAGATTTTTGGCGATTTGCACGTGACAATAAGTGCCAAATTAGGGTAAATGGTTTGTCCAGGCCTTTATGTATGGATTGATGAAAAAGAATATTACTATGTTTGTTGCACCAGGTTATATTCGGACAAGGGGATTTTAAAATTCACTTGTCCTCCCGACGAGTGCTTTTTAACAAAAATTTCGTGCCCTGCTTTTAACAAATGGAGCTACTGTCATGGCACTTGTACTGCAGCAGTATTTTGTAGGGCACTTAGGTGACTTCCACATTCAACAACCTTGGCCAATTTTTAAGGTCTCCAGGGTCATCATATTTTTACATTTGCAAACACAACTTTTGAACAAATTGAGCTACTTTTGTGAAACTTATAGTGCAGAAGCATTTCATTGGACATTTAAGTGAGTTCAACATTCAGCAACTTTCACCTGTTTTCAAGGTCACAGGGGGTCATCATATTATCACCCTTGCAGATGCAATAACTTGAGAACAAATTTATCTACAGTTATGAAACTGCAGAAGCATCTCATTGTAAGCTTGATTGAGTTCAACATCCAGTGACCTTGACATATTTTCAAGTTCACCAGGAGTCATAACATTTTTATCCAAGCTGCATTGGTCTTAAAATCATTGTACTTTCCATTCTTTTATGAATTCATCTGTGTTAAGGCTTTTTTCAGTTTCGACTCAAGAATGGCTGAGCAGAATTGTTTGCAATTATATCAGAATATAATATAACTGTAACGATGATGAAAGTTTGCAAAACTGATGAGGACAGGACAAAGTTATGGGATGTCCAACTTGATGGCTATGCATCAGTTACTCCTGCTGCTAGTTGCTGCTCTTAGGGACTTGTAGTTCTTAATTTATTCACCAGGTGGCGCTCGCTGCAAATTTTTTCTCATTTTTTATGATTTTTTTCTGTGGTTTTGCTATTCTGTCACTCAGATTAAGCTGAAACTTGGTAGATATGTTCCTTGTGGAAGGGTCAAACGAAGTTGTTCACTAGGTGGCACTGCTATGGATCTCTGATTTTTAATGATGTTTTTCAATTGGGATACTTATCAGTAAATGCACCTTTCGTATTGATTACTATGCAAATCAATGGGTATTCAAATGCCAATTAACATTTTCGACTTCTCTGAAACTGTCAACCAGATTGGCTTCAAACTTAGTAGCAATGTACGTAGGGTGGGTCTCTACCAGGTTTGTTCAGTTGGTCATGCTCCAGTGATCTTTGGATTTGTTATGAATTTTTTTTTGTTCTTTTTTTTGGCAAATCTTTAAAAAAATCTTTTTCTCCAAAACCACACTCAATTGCCTTGATATCACACCTGGACAATCCTAGAGACACTAAAACTAAGCTGAAATGTGGTGGATATATTCCTTGTGGAAGGGTCAAACAAAGTTCTTCACTAGATTCCTGATTTTTAACAATTTTTACAATTTGGGTACTTATTGGCAAATGCACCTTTCCTATTGATTACTATGTACATGTAAGTCAATTGGCATTCGAATGCTAGTTCACATTTTTAACTTCTTCTCTGAAACTGTTACCCAGATTCACTTCAAACTTCATTGCAATGTACCTTGGGTGGGTGTCTACCAAGTGTGTTCAAATGGTCATGCTGCAGTGAATTTTGGAATTTTTGATAATTTTTTTGTTCTTTTTTTTTTTTTGGCAAATCGTGAAAAATCATCTTCTTTGAAAGCGCACACCCAATTGCTTTGATATCACACAGGAACACACCTAGGCCAGGGGGCTCATAATTCTTAATTTGTTCACCAAGTGGCACTGCAATTTTGAACTTTAATCAAATTTGAATTGTTTTGATTACCATGTAAGTCAATGGACAAAATAATGCTAATTCACATTTTGGCTTCTCCGAAAAAACTGTCTGTGAGATTTACTTCAAACTTGGTGGCAATGTATATTGGGTGGGTCTCTACCAAGTTTGTTCAAATGGTCCTGTTCCAGGGATTTGGGAGTGTTTTATGATTTTTTTTGGGGGGGGGGGTAGTTTGAATAGGAAAGTTTAACATGCGAATTGCTTTTAATGATTAGAACTTAAATAATTTTGGCGAGGTTTTTGTCAAACTTGGTAGGGATATATCTTTTATAAGTGTCTACCTATTTTGTGCAAGTGGTCCTGCTCTAGTGATTTTTTGACCTTGACCTCATTCCCAAGGTCACAGGACAACATGAAATTTACTGTTCATTTGATAACTTTAGATCTGTTTTGAATTAGGACCTTGATGTTACACATGTTAATGTTTCTCTGTGAAGGTTGACCTTGACCTCAATTCTGAGGTCACAGTGCTACATACATCAATTTTACTCCTTACTATAACTTGAGAACTACTTGAACTGGTACCTTCATGTTGCACATGTTTGTGTTCTTCCATAGAGGGTCAGACTTAGTCAGTACATGGGTGACTTCAATCCTGTCCCAAGTTCACAGAGCCACAAGTGTGATGAATCTCTAGGTCAGCTGAGCGTGGGCTGTTCACACAGCCCTCTTGTTTTAATGTATTTTTTAGGTTATTTGGTGGGAAGGGCTGTAAAATGTTGATCTCAAGAACTACTTGGCTAGTTGCGTTGATATTGCATACAGTGTCACCTGGGTTCATGTGGGTCACATTTTAGCAAGTTGGTGGCTTTTTTGTGCTGTTTAATTAGTCAGCAGTTTATGAAATATGTTTATGTCTGGTCTGTATCGATCTGTCCGTCTGTCACACCAGACATTTTACATTTTTTTACTTCTCAAAAACCATTCTAGGAAATGTTTTGATTTTGCACATGGATGTTTTTTTTTTTTTTTTGAATGCTGAGCAGACTTGTTTGAAATTTTACGAGAATATAGTCAATGCACAAGATGTACAAGGAGAGGCTGAGGGTATCTCTTATCATGTCCTTGTCAGTGTTAACACATTACATCGTTGTGTACAACATGGACAAAGAAAAGCTGCAGGCATCTTGTATCATGTCTTTGTCAGTGTTAACACTCTGCCTCTCTGTGGACAACAGGTAAAAAGAGAGGATGGGGCCATTGTGACCTCATTGTTAAGCTGCTGTGAGGATCAAGGCCTTCCCTATGATGTCCTCATTGTGTTAACCTACGACACATGTATTTTACAGGGAGGTGGTGATGGATGAGGATCAAGACATTCCCTATGATGTCCTCATGACCAAGGTGGATGTCAGGGTTGGGGAGTTTGGTCTCTATAACTTCTACAAAATGCAGGTGAGAACGTTGTATAAATGAAAACAAGTAGTACTCATCTGTAGGTCATAGACTATAAGATTATAGATTTTGCAAGAATTTAATTTTACATGCTATTAGATTTCTTGAAAATTGATTTTGTGTTTGTTATCCTCCTTCAGCACTCCACCCAGCTCTTGGATGTAGAAATGTTAAAATGGCATGTTGATAATTACCATTAATTATATGAAAATAGGGCTCTTAACTTAAGTCTTGCATCCTGAAACTAAAAAAGAGGCCCAGGCAGTAAACAGGAATAGTACTGTACCAGGAAAGTACTGTACCAGGAATAATACTGTACCAGGAATAGTACTGTACCAGGAATAGTACTGTACTATTGATAAAGATGTCATCATTTATCATTTTCATTAATGCATTTATGTACATGGAAATGGTCAAATGGCAATTGTTTGAAGCAGACAGAAAAGTGATATTCTGGAGGGTCCAGTCAAGCCAAGCCTCACAACCAGGCTCAGACTGGTCCTCAAATTGAGGCTCGTCCTCGAATTGAGGCCCCATTGGGACAGACATGGCCTTCTATGGATGGTTGCTAGCACACATTACTGCCAGCAGGAGTGTTGTGACATGCCACAGGCCTGGGTGACAGCTCAAAGCAGCAGCATGGAGATGTTACTGCACCCATGGAATTTTTATGGGGACTGTCAAAGCACCCAAAGTGCATGAAAACCAGCCTAAGTGATCTATGGTGAATGCTGTTTCGTAACAATAGTTTTACGTTGAGATACTTCATTTTTGACAACAATGTACAACTGAAATTGGTTTTCGAGAGAAATATTGATTCCATCACATTTTAATACCATTTAAACTGATAGGACACACAAGTGTTTTTTGGATGAAAACACTTATGTTAAATCTGAGTAACTGTGAAATGCAGCAACCTACATACTATATCTCCAATAAAAGTGATTTATTTGGATTGGCTATGCAGCATAGAGAAATCAGACTTTGCTGTTTTTGTGGGGTTCAGAACTACATGGAAGATGTGGCACTGATACTCCTATGTGTACAACAGTGTCAAAATGCTACAAGTAGTATAATTTCACTCATTTTCAACACCGGTAAAATCATCCTATTTAGAAATTCAGCATTTCAAAACCCAATAATTTGCAAATTTAATGCTTCACATTTTTCGTTATGTATATCTATACTCATTCTATGCTATAATTTGGATCATTATTAGAAAGTGACTTGTATGTTGCTTATTTTCATTGTATAATGTCAAAAATACAAAACTTCCTTGAATTAGGACACTTTTGCTGTAAACTCAGCACACTTTCCCATTCTTACATTTATTTATTGTTTGTCTAAAACAATGACAGAGCTAAATGTTACATTGAATAGAGTGGAAGGTTTATATGGGTAAAAACCAGTGACAGTGAGAAGCGATATTATTGTTTTATACTTCAGAATTCAAATTGAAAAAACTCTTACTTATTCATAATGAGTGGCAGAATGGGCTCAATTCAACCTTTGAACTTCAAAACTTCTTAAGAACTTTTCCAAAATATCAACATAAAATAAAAATTATTTTCCCATGTAGCAAGATCATAAACAAAATTGATGATTAAAGAAGTGACTTTAAGAATCACTTGATATGCCAAACTAGAATGAGCAAGTGTCTGCTCATGTGACTTCAGGTGATCCACGACACAGAGAAAGACCTGTACATCCTGTTCAACTGCTGGGGCCGCATTGGTGACAGTGGTCAGTACCAACGTACGCCCTACGGCAAGGTGGACGAGGCAGTCCAGAACTTCTGTAAGATCTTCAAGGCCAAGGCTGGCAATGACTGGAACAAAGTCAAAGAGTATGTCCTGATAGTCTGATAGTCCTCCTGTCAATGAGTATGTCTTGATAGTCCTGTTGTCAAAGAGTATGTCCAGATAGACCTCCTGTCAAAGAGTATGTCCTGATAGTCCCCTGTCAAAGAATATGTCCTGATAGTCCCCCTATCAAAGAGTATATCCTGATAGTCCCCCTGTCAAAGAGTATGTCCTGATAGTCCCCTGTCAAAGAGTATGTCCTGATAGTCTTCCTGTCAAAGAGTATGTCCAGATAGTCCCCCTGTCAAAGAGTATGTCTTGATAGTCTTCCTGTTAAAGAGTATGTTCTGATAGTCCTGTCAAACAGTATGTCCTGATAGCCTCCCTGTTAAAGAGTATGTCCTGATAGTCTTCATGTCAAAGAGTATGTCCTGATAGTCTTCCTGTCAAAGAGTATGTCCTGATAGTCTTCCTGTCAAAGAGTATGTCCTGATAGTGTTCCTGTCAAAGACTATGTCCTGATAGCCCTGTCAAAGAGTATGTCCTGATAGTCCTTTCAAAACGTATCTCCTGATAGTCCCCCTGTCAAAGAGTGTAGTCCTTCTGTCAAAGATTATGTCCTGATAGTCCCCCGTCAAAGAGTATGTCCTGATAGTCCTCCTGTCAAAGAGTATGTCCTGATAGTCCTCCTGTCAAAGAGTATGTCCTGATAGTCCTCCTGTCAAAGAGTATGTCCTGATAGTCCTCCTGTCAAAGAGTATGTCCTGATAGTGTTCCTGTCAAAGAGTGTGTCCTGATAGTGTTCCTGTCAAAGAGTATGTCCTGATAGTCCTCCTGTCAAAGAGTATGTCCAGATAGTCCTCCTGTCAAAGAGTATGTCCTGATAGTCCTCCTGTCAAAGAGTATGTCCTGATAGTGTTCCTGTCAAAGAGTATGTCCTGATAGTCCCCCTGTCAAAGAGTATGTCCTGATAGTGTTCCTGTCAAAGAGTATGTCCTGATAGTCCTCCTGTCAGTGAGTATGTCATGAGTCCTCCTGTCATCACTGGCTGATTTATCAATGGACTCACAGTTGACAATTATCACTATAAGAATTTATCTAGAATACCTTGAGTTTCATGAGAGAGCACTGCAATGAGTAACCATATACTTTGAAAGACCACCTTTCCAACATACTTTATGCTGCACTCTTCATGTAATATTTACTTGCTAAAACAGGCCACGTGTCTTGAGAGACCACTCATTGGTCAGCTCTGGGGTGGTTAGCCCCGGGGTGGTCAGCTCCGGGGTGGTCAGCTCCGGGGTGAGCAGCCCTGGGGGGTCCCTCAAGCCAAGTGTCACTTTATGAAAAGGTAACTTTGTATTATTTGATGTTGTGTGTCAGGAAAATTGCGTGCCACATCAAGGCAAAAGCAAATTTGAAAAATTTGGAGGAGTTTTTTGTGAAATTTCCCAATAAATGTCAGACTCTCATGACTCCAAGTTCTCTTTTAATTAGGAATAGTTAATATTGTGAGATTTTTGTTGGATATTGTGAATCAGCACATTTTTATTTATATGGATATGAATTTCACAAATGAATTATAAGTGTGTCAAAGGTCATGTACACTGTGTCGTTGACACGTGATTAGGGATACATGTATGTCCACTGACTGCCATGAATTATGGTTACCGTAGTGTTACAGGCTAATATCTGCCTGTTTGCTCATAAAAACTTGATATTTCAGGTTTCAAGTGCAGCCCAAGAAATATCGCCTTGTGGATGCAGATCATCGTGAGAAGAACAAATGGCCAGACATCGCCTTCAAGCTGGAGTCAGAACTGCCATCCAAACTGCATCCTTATGTGCAGGACGTCATGAAAGAGCTGGTGAGTGTATACAGGAGGCTGATGTGAGGTACACAGGCAGTGGTCTCTATCAGATGTGAGGTACACAGGCAGTGGTCTCTATCAGTCTGTGAGGCTGAGTACACAGGCAGTGGTCTTGGTCAGTCTTCTTTTGATACTGGCCAAATACTCAAAAAAATGTCATACTACTTAAGTATAGTGGTCACATCTTCAAAGGCCACTATTTTCAGAGACCAGCTGTTTTGGCAGACCCTTGAGGAGGCCATATGAAACCCCTCTCAGACACATTGCATATCACTGCCCTGGCACTAGTATCAATGTCAAACTTGTACACCCTTTGGCGATTGGGTTAAACATATTTTATATCAAATAAAATAAAAGGAAGAAAGATTGGGGCTCACGGCCTGACCTTTGTGGATGCAATGAGTTTGTCTGTTGGAATTCTTTGCACTGGTTTTGTGTGTTTAACTAAGTATTCAAAATGCAAATACCTAAGGTCCAAATTAGCTCGTACCGTCGGTAGCCGCTAAAGGGCCAGGGTCATGTCCCGGTGCACCTTGCGGCAGGTTAGGTCATTTCAATATAGTAGCCATATTGCGCCATAGTTAAAGTTCAGGGAAATGACATCCCAAAGTTGATCGTTATTTTCCAACGTACTACGGAAGTTTTTACAAGCTACAATGACAGTCTATAATGGCAAAGTTCCTGACTGTAAGCCAGACACAAGAAAACTGGGTAAATTGGATAAATACCCCTGGATGCAAGGGGTAGCTTTCCACAATTTTCCTCCAAAGAAACGTAGAAACGACGGGAGTGGTTGAATATGGTGAAAAGACCAGAAGATTATGAACCACCAGGCAAATTTGACCAAATTTGTTCAAGACATTTTGTTGGGGTAAAGGTATAGGTCCGACACCAGAACACCCAGTGCCCACGTAAGTTCCGTATAACAACTGGACAATTGCAGAAAACAATGCACAGCAAACCGTTGGCAGAACCGTGTGAGATGGCTTCAAGTGACCTACCCAGCAACGGAGAAAGGCCAGTTGCCAAGTAGAAAGCGGGCGTGCGATCGCTGCATTGCAGTGGTAGCTCACAGTACTAACTACTTTGGACCAAAGCTATTGTACAGTCTGCTGTTTGGAGCCAGTATGTGCATTGTATAACCAAGTGTTGCAGTCCAATATACGCGTAGTCAGTTTAGTATCATTTCCATTGTGTAAGTACTTCCTGTTAACCCCAGTATAGTATATCTGTTGTCTAAGTACTCAGTGTTGATACCAGTTTAATATAGTTTCCATTGTGTAAGTACTTATTGGTAACACGGGTTTAGTATAGTTTCCGTTGTGTAAGTACTTATTGGTAACACCGATTTAGTATAGTTTCCGTTGTGTAAGTACTTGTTGTGAACATGTTTAGAATATCTGTTGTGTAATTCCTTACTGTTGTTATCACTCCACTTAATGCATGCTCTTTGGTGGTCCAGTATGTCCAGTGTACCCAGGCTGCAAGTGGCTGCCCTTAACCCTTTGTTTCAGTACACATGTTCTTGAAAAAAAATGACACACTATTAAGTACACTGGTTCAATCCTGAAAGGCCACTACTGTGACTGTCTGTCGTGTTTTCAGTCCAGTATACCCAGACCCTAACTGTTTGGTACAGTTTTAATAGGAGTATGTTGTGCACCAGAATTAGGTCACTTGAACCTTGACCTTGACCTTGACCTTTACCTTTGATCCTCCATAAAGTAAGTGCGTGTCTGGGCCATATTTCCTATACTGAAACAGCTACAACCACCAAATTTGACCTGTGAACACTTCAGCTAGCACTGTCAACGCTGCCATCTGTTCCCTGGTGGGGGACTATGTATTGGCTGTGCACTGTCAACGTTGCCATCTGTTCCCTGGTGGGGGACTATGTATTGCTATGCACTGTCAATGTTGCCATCTGTGTGCACTGTCAACGTTGCCATCTGTTCCCTGGTGGGGGACTATGTATTGCTATGCACTGTCAACGTTGCCATCTGTTCCCTGGTGGGGGACTATGTATTGGCTGTGCACTGTCAACATTGCCATCTGTTCCCTGGTGGGGGACTATGTATTGGCTGTGCACTGTCAACATTGCCATCTGTTCCCTGGTGAGGGACTATGTATTGGCTGTGCAACACTTGGGCATGCACCATTGTCCCTAAACTGTAAGTGTTTGCATACATCCAGACTGTCCCAGTCTCGAGGTGTCAACCCCCAAAGACGAGTGACCAGGAGCTTCTTGTAAAAAGCCCATAAAATAAAAAAACAGGCAATTTGGTCTCAAAATCCCTGTCATTTTAAACACTTTGTGAGTCTCCAAAATGGAGACTCCCCGTAAAAACTGTAGAGTTGACAGATGCTGTCTGCCATGTTTTTACTTTAGTATAGTGATACTTGAAGCATCTGCTGTTAACCCTGTGGTCCAGTATACTATACTGTGTCTGCTGTTAACCCTTTGGTCCAGTTTACTCATACTGTAAGTGTCTCCTTTTATCCTTTGTAAGTGTCTGCTGCTAACCCTTTGGTCCAGGTTACCCATACTGTAAGTGTCTCCTTTTAACCCTTGTAAGTGTCTGCAGCAAACCCTTTGGTCCAGCTTACCCATACTGTAAGTGAAAAAAAGTATAGACCCATATCTTTTACATGGATTGTGAAGCAGGCCAAGCCTATATTAATCACTCTCCATGGCACAGATGGTGGCGTATACTTCCTACCTACATGTTTGGTCCAGTTTACCCATACTGTAAGTGTCTGCTGTTAACCCTTTGATCCAATTTACCCATATTGCTAAGTGTCTGCTGTTAACCCTTTGGTCCAGTTTACCCATACTGTAAGCATCTCCTGTTTACCCTTTCAGTCCAGTATCTCAATGCTCAACTCAGCAATGCGCAACACCGGTGTAGATGTGCCATTTGGACACCTGAAGAAGGAGAAATTGATAAAGGCCAGGGAGATACTGGGTCAGCTGGAGTGAGTACTTTCATATTGAGAATGCTTTGTGCACTTAATGACTAGGAGTGTGCCAGTAACACATAACTAACAATATGTATATTAGTGGGTTTCAAAGCTGCAACTCCCAAAATCTTTGACAAGCCTTATAATTTAAGATTCTGATCAAAATTAGAATATTATGTACAGTGGTCCCTGTCGCCAGAGACCACCTCTACAGCGACAAAAAAGTGGCCTTATGAGACAGGTGGTCTTTCATGACGGGTAAATTAACATGAGAAGTATAGGACTTGGGATTCTGAAAAGCGGTCTGTCATGAGAGGGTGGTCTCTCACGACAGGGGTCTCTTGTGACAGGGACTACCTTATTGCAATGAAATTAAGCATTTAATATAGAAGAATACATCCCCACTCCACCAAGACTGACACACACCAGAGAGCTGCGATTAACTGTACAGAAGTATTGGCTGCTGCAGCTCCACTCAATGCAGCCTTTACACATTAATGTGGTGGGGAGATGAGCTTTCTGGCTCAGTCTCATCCTAACAATTGGGTAGTGTCTTAGCTCACCTCCCCATGTTATTTCCACTCTAATTTGACACATAAAGTGTTAAACCAAGAAAAAATCTGCTAACACACTCTAACTTAGAATTCACTTTTGGTTTATTAGCTGCTATGCAGGCGAATTGGAGCAACATTTTAGGTGTACTAATTATAGAATACCTGAGAGAATGCACCAGCTGATCGCGGCAGGTAGACATCAGCTGATCCCGGCAGGTAGACCTCAGCTGATCCTGGCAGGTAGACCTCAGCTGATCGCGGCAGGTAGACAGCAGCTGATCCCGGCAGGTAGACCTCAGCTGATCGCGGCAGGTAGACAATGAGAAAACTAGGTGAGTCCGGAGTCTGCTACACCAGACTACCTGAGTAGACATCCGCATCACACAAGCCCGAAGGGCGCCTGTGATGCGGATGTCACGAAGGTAGTCTGGTGTAGCAGACTCCGAACGAGCCTAGTTTTCTTTTTATCCCGTACTTAAGTACTATCAATTTTCATTTTTCATTGTAAATTAAAAAAAACTACTATTAATAATTAAATAAAAGATAACAGACACAAGCTTCCCAATGTAGACATGCACGACCTCATTTTATTTTGCTTCTGGTGTATAAATACATTAAGTTCATAAACAAAGTGAACAGTCAACGTAGTCTGGTGCATAGCCACGTAGTATGGTCAGATCCATGCCATATAAGGGAATGAACACAAGAATGGAAAGAAAGTAGTGCAACACAACGTAGTCTGGTGCATAACCACGTAGTATGGTCAGTCAGACTACGTAGTCTGTATTAAGTCCATTTTTAAAGTAATATGGCCCTAAGTACGGGATAAATCAGCTGATCGCGGCAGGTAGACATCAGCTGATCGCGGCAGGTAGACAGCAGCTGATCGTGGCAGGTAGACATCAGCTGATCGCGGCAGGTAGACATCAGCTGATCGCGGCAGGCAGACACCAGCTGATCGCAGCAGGTAGACACCAGCTGATTGCGGCAGGTAGACAGCAGCAGCCTTTCCTTATTTGAAAAGTCTGGTCCTGTCCAAAAAGAGATCTTTTTAAAATCATTTATATCGATAGAGGTATGACTGTCAGGCCACTGCTACTTGTAAACAAATGCTTGTGTTTGATGTGGTAACCACAGCAGCTGAGCGTCGTATACAACAGGCTACAGTGGGTTTGGTCAGTAGTCCCTGTTGAGATGCACAAGCATCAAATCTAGTTGGGGCAGTTACAAAAGCCTCCTGACCACCACAGCTGCTTGTTCTGGTCATTTAGCTCGGAAGTATTTAATTTCTTTTGCTAGCACTTCGCTCTTTACCTTCAGGAACTTGCCAAGTATTTCTACTTTTGATAGATTTGAAGGTCCAACGCAGTGGTGGGGGTCTAACTTTCAATAAAAGCTGGGATTCATATGTCTTAGAAATGATACCTAATGAATTTCACAAAAATGTTTATTTCAAATGATGATTTCATGAAAATTAACCTAAATGGCAAGCGGAAAGTGCAGGCTTTACCAGAAGATCCTGGCTACTGACACAAAGCAGCTGTTGAGGTCACAAACACAAGCCACCTGGCCAGGCAGGGTGTGGAACAGGGTCAGGCAGGGTGTGGAACAGGGTCAGGCAGGGTGTGCAACAGGGTCAGGCAGGGTGTGCAACAGGGCCAGGCAGGGTGTGCAACAGGGCCAGGCAGGGTGTGCAACAGGGCCAGGCAGGGTGTACAACAGGGCCAGGCAGGGTGTGCAACAGGGTCAGGCAGGGTGTGCAACAGGGCTGTAGTAGTGCATTGGGCACAACGAGACTTGACAACCTACGTGATAGCAAGGGTAGTGATGATGGCCGCTTGAACTTGTCCAACACTTTCTGTGTGGAGGATAGACAAGTGCCAGTAGAGAGGACCATTATGGCAGAAGAGCAGACCATTATGGCAGAAGAGCAGACAGCAAAGAGGTTTCTGTTAGCAACACGATAGAGCAGCTGGAGGAATGCATCTCCACATGGGTCGTGAAATATGATGGCTGTTTCCCACTTCACCCCTTATTAGATAGTTTTTCTTCATTCAACTTTAAACTTTTAAACAGTAGCAACAATGCCAGATTTTCCATATAGTTCTGCACGAAAAAGAAGCACCACACCCACAATGCCAGCTTCAATCATGCGCGTCATGCCATAGCGCACACAAAAAAACCCCTCATTTCTTAAGTATATGAACGAATATACAGGTAAAATACAAAATTAACGTTAAGCTTACTCCGAGAAAAAGATTGTTTCCAGCAGCAACAGAGCAATGCAATGCATGTTGCCTGGATGCAGAAAGGAGACTGTCTATTTGTTAGCTGGTTAGTGAGGAACAGGGGACACTGTTACAGCTGGTACTCTGTATACTTGCAATGCTTGCTGCCTGTTCAGTTACAACAGGGACGTGGAAAGCCTTTCCACATCCATGTTACAAATGTGTTGAATTTGTGACATCACTTCCTGGCTGCCCTTGAGGTGTTGCAAAAGAACAGAAACCCATGATTTGCGCAGTTCAAAGTGACAAGCAAATAAAGTACTATTTCAATACTGCAAGTGTAAAAAAGTTGCTGATAGGAATTAAAAACCATATTTATTTTGCATCTATGTAAAGAAACCAAGCTTTAATCATGGGGAACTTTGAGAAAGTGAGCAGAGTATGTGGATTTTTGTTTAAGCTTAACAATACTACAGATAGGAATTTGACATGCAAAATGAAATTTAATAGTGCTAAGTGCTGGGTCTTTATGAAAGTACTCCCATGTATCTGTGGTACCCTATGGGAGTACTTCCATCTATCCGTGGTATGTATACCTTTTGGAAGTACTCCCATGTATCTGTGGTACCCTATGGGAGTACTCCCATGTATCTGTGGTACCTTATGGAAGTACTCCCATGTAGCTGTGGTACCTTATGGAAGTACTCCCATGTATCTGTGGTACCCTATGGAAGTACTTCCATCTATCTGTGGTATGTATACCTTTTGGAAGTACTTCCATGTATCTGTGGTACCCTATGGGAGTACTCCCATGTATCTGTGGTACCTTATGGAAGTACTCCCATGTAGCTGTGGTACCTTATGGAAGTACTCCCATGTATCTGTGGTACCCTATGGAAGTACTTCCATCTATCCGTGGTACCTTATGGAAGTACTCCCATGTATCTGTGGTACCTTATGGAAGTACTCCCATGTATCTGCAGTACCCTATGGAAGTATTCCCATGTATCTGTGGTACCTTATGGAAGTACTCGCGCTTAACACGCTCTTCTGCCAGAAAAGATTTATATTTACCAGCAGGCAAACACAAACAGATTTATATGACCAGTTTTGCCTATAACGGTGCCAAACTATGGAACAATACAGATCCAAAGATACGAGAAAGCGCAACTTTTAACTCATTCAAACGAGCATACATCAGAAACTTTTTTAACCATATGTAACGTATGCCAATGACTGCTCTATTTGGACGTTCATGATCTCTGTACACTTTTTTAGCCTTAGTCACCATTTCATTGTAAATATCTTACCATAAATGTAACACAATACTTTTACCTTTTACTAAAAAGTGAGGGCCCTGGGGAAGATAAGTGACACACTTACCAGGTCATATTGACTTCATAATATGTATCAACCCTCGTTAAATAAAGATTATTATTATTATTATTATTATAGTACTCCCATGTATCTGTGGTACCGTTTGGCAGCTGTTTCATGTGTCTCCATATTAGTTTCCTGGTTTGAGCCTGGAGTGAAACTGAATGCAGATGGAAAGCAAGATACACATAGATTATGTAATTGAGCGTGTTGATAGATTGAGGTGTGTTGATGTATTGAAGTGTGATGTATCAAGATGTATGTAGATGTACTGGGTTGTATAGACACATGAAGATGCTTATGCTTAATGTATCAGAGTGTGAATGTTTTGATCTTTAGAGGTGTATATTGGGGTGTATAGGTGCATCAAGTTGTGAATGTTGATAGGTCAAGGTGTGCATTGATGGACTGGTATGTGCTGTTACATGAAAAGAGAATCCTTTGAACAAAACTTCTTTTCCACAAGGGTAGTTGTGTCAAGCTACTATAACACTTAAACCCAAGCACATGCTTAACATAGCAATAATGGGGACTGTAAATGGACACATGCAGTTTTTCAAGTCATGTCATACCTAAAGAAATACAGTAGCATGGAAACAAGTGGTAGGTATGAAAACATAAGCCTCCTGCATTGGAGGCTTCTTGCCTTGTCAGATGTGTTAATGCATTGAGGTGTGTGTGCTCATGCAGAGATGTGTATCTTGATACACTGAATTGTTGTGTTGATACATGGAGGTTATATGTTAAACATCAATACATTGAGGTGGTATCTTGATACATTGTGGTGCATATGTTGATACATTGAGGTGGTATGTTGATACATTGAGGTATATATGTTGATACATTGATATATATATATATATATGTTGATACATTGAGGTGTGTATGTTGAAACATTGAGGTGTATGTTGATACATTGAGGTGGTATGTTGAGACATTGAGGTGTGTATGTTGAGACATTGAGGTGTGTATGTTGATACATTGAGGTGGTATGTTGATACATTGAGGTGGTATGTTGATACATTAAGGTGGTATGTTGATAGATTGAAGTGTGTATGTTGATTCATTGAGGTGTGTATGTTGATACATTGAGTTGTGTATGTTGATACATTGAGGTGTGTATGTTGATACATTGAAGTGTGTATGTTGATACATTGAGGTGGTATGTTGATACATTAAGGTGGTATGTTGATACATTGAAGTGTGTATGTTGATACATTGAGGTGTGTATGTTGAAACATTGAGGTGTATGTTGATACATTGAGGTGGTATGTTGAGACATTGAGGTGTGTATGTTGAGACATTGAGGTGTGTATGTTGATACATTGAGGTGGTATGTTGATACATTGAGGTGGTATGTTGATACATTAAGGTGGTATGTTGATAGATTGAAGTGTGTATGTTGATACATTGAGGTGTGTATGTTGATACATTGAGGTGTGTATGTTGATACATTGAGGTGTGTATGTTGATACATTAAGGTGTATGTTGATACATTAAGGTGTATGTTGATACATTAAGGTGTATGTTGCAGGCCAGTGATCACACAAAAGGAGGAACAGGAGAGGACCCTGACCACAGACACTCTACCAGAGTACCACAAACTCTGCGAAAAAGTATGTACATTTATATGTGAATGTAAACATTCTTCTTAACAGATGATCAATGAAACTTGTGTTGATAAAAAATGTCAAATCCCAGCTGCATTTTATGAATGTGTTATCACCTCCTGTTGCATCAGGCTGATAAAAACACAAGTTTTTACTGTTCAAGCATTAGAGCTGATACCAGTTCTTTTAACATATTAATGTTGAAAATTATAATTTTGTTTAGTTAGCTTTAAACAGTTAATACTGTTAAATTTTGTCTAAACTGTTTGGCTTGTTAAGCCATGAGCATGCTGCACACATGAATAATCAACAGGACAGGACCCAAGTGATGTATATGCGTGCAGATTGTCACTGCTCCAATGATCAGGTGCCAGAGTGACACATGTCACTGTAGTATATAGACAGCTGCCTGTCCATGCTGACTTCTGGCTACTGGCTTGTCTATGGTTACATCTCCCATGGCTACCTCATTATCAGCTGTTGCCACACAGACAAGATGTGGATGAGTGCAGTGAAAATCCTAATTTTATTGTCAAAATTTAGTGTTATGTTTTACTGAGCTACCTGTAAGAATTGAAACATTATTATGATCCTACTGGCATTGAATATCCATCTGAAACTAAGAATGTTTGCTTATTATAATGTAAATAGTTATTGAAGGTGCTACTCTTACAAATTTGTATCGTGTTGGAGGGGAAAATGGATAAAACTTGGACCTTTTGCGAGTCAGTTATGAAGACAAACACATTGATGAACTTGTAAACTGGGATTCAAACAATAAAGTTGACTGTGCACAGACTGGCTGTTATGATGAGTACAGTAGCACGCCTGGTCTACCTGGCCTCATACAACCTCATTGTGGCAACGTATGCAATGCAGCGAGTGGGGCCTTAGCACAGGCAGCAATAGTGAATACACACTGTGACGTCATCACATAGATCAGAGACAAATGAATATTTCAATAAAATTGTTTTCCTGGTCAAATGAAAAAAAAAAACTAATCCATTTTTGCATATGGTGAGGTCATCACATAGATCAGAACTAAATGAGTATTTCATTTTAATTTTTCTTTTCTTGGTCAAAGACAAATTCATATTTTGATAAAGTATGTTTGTTTATTGCTGATGGTTCTCTTAAACACTCAGGTCTATGTCCAATTCCCATGCAACTTCTCTACAACATGTATGTATGATTGTGTATTGCAGCTTTCTCACCTGAGCAGCGAGTTTTATTACCTGGTGCCACAGCGAGGCTACGAGTATGAGCGACTGGAACCCATTCAGGACAAGCACACTCTGAGCCGCTACGTGGGCAAGGTGGAGAGCCTGCTGGAGCTGGAGGTCTCTGGCAAGATCCTGCTGGCCGCGCAGTACAGAGCTAAAGGTGGGTGCAGGTGGCAGACTATATCTGTTTGCCTCATAGTATCACTCCTGCTAAAGGTGGGACAAAGCAGACTATCAGTTTGCCTTGCAGTATCACTCCTGCTAAAGGTGGGTGAAGGCGGCAAACTATATCTGTTTGCCTCGCAGTATAACTCCTACTAAAGGTGGGTGAAGGCGGCAAACTATATCTGTTTGCCTCGCAGTAGAACTCCTGCTAAAGGTGGGTGGAGGCAGCAGACTATATCTGTTTGCCTCGCAGTATAACTCCTGCTAAAGGTGGGACAAAGCAGACTATCAGTTTGCCTTGCAGTATCACTCCTGCTAAAGGTGGGTGAAGGCGGCAAACTATATCTGTTTGCCTCGCAGTATAACTCCTACTAAAAGTGGGTGAAGGCGGCAAACTATATCTGTTTGCCTCGCAGTATAACTCCTGCTAAAGGTGGGTGAAGGCAGCAAACTATATCTGTTTGCCTCGCAGTATAACTCCTGCTAAAGGTGGGTGAAGGCG
The DNA here is from genome assembly GCA_964020975.1 of Hermodice carunculata. Taxonomy (NCBI): domain Eukaryota; kingdom Metazoa; phylum Annelida; class Polychaeta; order Eunicida; family Amphinomidae; genus Hermodice; species Hermodice carunculata. The sequence goes on from OZ026630.1 coordinate 768,772, forward strand.
GCAAACTATATCTGTTTGCCTCGCAGTATAACTCCTGCTAAAGGTGGGTGGAGGCAGCAGACTATATCTGTTTGCCTCGCAGTATAACTCCTGCTAAAGGTGGGACAAAGCAGACTATCAGTTTGCCTTGCAGTATCACTCCTGCTAAAGGTGGGTGAAGGCGGCAAACTATATCTGTTTGCCTCGCAGTATAACTCCTGCTAAAGGTGGGTGAAGGTAGCAGACTATATCTGTTTGCCTCGCAGTATAACTCCTGCTAAAGGTGGGTGAAGGTAGCAGACTATATCTGTTTGCCTCACAGTATAACTCCTGCTAAAGGTGGGTGCAGGTAGCCAGACTGTTGCTGGTTGCCTTTGTGTGACACTCATGTTAAACTTAGCTGTCCTACTTGAGGTAATGTCCAACCAGTTTTGGATAAGTTTATTCATTGTGAGATTTTGGGACAATTTGGTATACATATGTATTGTCTATCACTTGTCCATATTTGGTAGTTATAGTTCCAATACAATCTGAAGTCAGGAAATACTCTTACTGCTAACATGGTAGTCATTGGACTGTGTTAACCTTGGAATCTTGATCACAGACAACAGCTGTTTGCACCAAAATCTCAGGTTCATGTGGATATTTCTTCAAAACTGATTATCTTAATTTGATCAAATAAAACTGATTACTCTAAAAATTCTTTGGAACCAAAGTGTATCGGGGATTTTCTAAGAAATGAACAGTTCTTTCTTAAATATGTGTCAAAAATGAAGAGTGCATCAGCTTTATCAATTGTGACAAAATCAGCCTTTTTGCAATTTAATTATCACCGTTGTAAAAAAAAACAGATACAGTTATGAAAAATCCTTTGATATTTTTTTTTTTAGATACATGTATTAAAATCATAATAGCACAAATTTGACCATTTTATCTTGAATATTTTCGAAAAGTATCCACAATTTCACGAAAAGACATTTTTACCCAAAGTACTTGTGTACAACAACTTTAAATTTTTGGGTGGATAAGTGGTCTTTCGGGGGTCATTTTGGGTGGTCATTGTTCAGGTTCTGCAGATGGTCTCCCAAAAGAGATAAATTATCAATAGAAGGTTCTTTTGCCCAGTGAAAATGGTCACATAAGGCTGGCAGTCTCCCAATAGAGTCTGTCAAAAGAGGAGGGTAACTAGAGTGGTCTCTTCTTGAAGGCTGCTCTCAGCAGAGGTCCACCCCCTGCACAAATGCCACTTCCCCCGGCAGCAGCAATGGCATTTTCCCTCTATTTTCCCCTTCAAGAGAAACTACCCTTTTTTTAAGCGACATTTCTGATGCATTTTGGGTCATGTTCTAAGAGGGAGACCTCTGTAATTTTAGTACAGTTGGGATGGCCTTGTAAGGGGACCTCAGTAATTGGGGGTGTATTTGGGGTGGCCTTGGATGAGGGGAGGACTGTATTATGTTGTTTTCTTTGCCAGAGATTAACCCAATGGACTATGTGTACCGTGCCATGAAGGTACAGATCAACCTGATGAAGGAAGACAGTCCCGAGAGTAAAGTCATCATGAAGTACATTCATGCTACAGGTATGTTCTAAAGCTATGTCAGACATACAAGTTTCTGTAAGAAAAAGAACGTACATGTATCTCAGTGGCTTCCATTTCAAGTGTCATCAAAATGTGTCAACAGCACAACAGTCTAAATGTGCGTATACAGTGCTCCCTGTAAAGACAGTTAAAATGTACGTATACAGTGCTCCCTGTCTCGACAGTTTAAATGTACGTATACAGTGCTCCCTGTCTCTACAGTTTAAATGTACATATACAGTGCTCCCTGTCTCGACAGTTTAAATGTATGTATACAGTGCTCCCTGTCTCGACAGTCTAAATGTGCGTATACAGTGCTCCCTGTCTCTACAGTTTAAATGTACATATACAGTGCTCCCTGTCTCGACAGTTTAAATGTACATATACAGTGCTCCCTGTCTCGACAGTTTAAATGTGCGTATACAGTGCTCCCTGTCTCAACAGTTTAAATGTACGTATACAGTGCTCCCTGTCTTGACAGTTTAGATGTACGTATACAGTGCCCCCTGTCTCGACAGTCTAAATGTATGTATACAGTGCTCCCTGTCTCGACAGTTTAAATGTACGTATACAGTGCTCCCTGTCTCGACAGTTTAAATGTGTGTATACAGTGCTCCCTGTCTCGACAGTTTAAATGTACGTATACAGTGCTCCCTGTCTCGACAGTTTAAATGTACGTATACAGTGCTCCCTGTCTCGACAGTTTAAATGTGTGTATACAGTGCTCCCTGTCTCGACAGTTTAAATGTACGTATACAGTGCTCCCTGTCTCTACAGTTTAAATGTACATATACAGTGCTCCCTGTCTCGACAGTTTAAATGTATGTATACAGTGCTCCCTGTCTCGACAGTCTAAATGTGCGTATACAGTGCTCCCTGTCTCTACAGTTTAAATGTACATATACAGTGCTCCCTGTCTCGACAGTTTAAATGTACATATACAGTGCTCCCTGTCTCCACAGTTTAAATGTGCGTATACAGTGCTCCCTGTCTCAACAGTTTAAATGTACGTATACAGTGCTCCCTGTCTCGACAGTTTAGATGTACGTATACAGTGCCCCCTGTCTCGACAGTCTAAATGTATGTATACAGTGCTCCCTGTCTCGACAGTTTAAATGTACGTATACAGTGCCCCCTGTATCGACAGTCTAAATGTATGTATACAGTGCTCCCTGTCTCGACAGTTTAAATGTACGTATACAGTGCTCCCTGTCTCGACAGTTTAAATGTACGTATACAGTGCTCCCTGTCTTGAAAGACCATCTACCTTGACAGATTAGCTCTTCATGGTATTTATATCTCTTTTTGGGACTCTTTGGATGCATAGGGTAGTGTCCTATCGTGGTCCTGAAATGTTACATTCTGTTTTAGTCTAATGTACATGGATCACTGTACAATTGATATGATTACCAAAATGTGAATTCAATTGGTATATTTAATAGTTAATAAGACACCTTTAAAGTTGCGTATTGGAGAAATCTCCAATCTGGTGGCCATGTTGTGTTTCTCTTGCCACATGTAACACAAGCAATGAGACAGCAGCCGTCAGCCACTACCTTTTGTTTCTGGTCAAGCCGCGTTTGTAGTGGACGGTTGCCATTTAGTCAAGAGAGACACTACCCTTGATTGTTACCATGAAAGTGATGTGCAGTAGTCCCTCTTTTGCTAGACCAACCTAGGGTCATCCAAGAAGTGGTCACAAAAAGCAGGTGGTCTCACAAAGGAGGTTTGATTCTTGCACCACCTGCCTAACAACTAACCATTACTTGGAATTCCCATCCAGATTTTAGATTTAGATATGATTGATGTATACTTATTAGATCCCACTCAGTCTTGTAGTCATATGCATATATTTTCTCATAACTGGATATTGTAAACATATTTTGAACTTGTAAACTGGTTTTGGCAAATTAGTTTACCAACTTTGCACAAAATAAATGGGTTCTGCGATCGGAAATGGGAAATTTCTGGATGGATACCTGGTCTTTTGGGGACATTTTGGGTGGTCACTGGTCAGGTTCTGCAGGTGGTCTCCCAAAAGAGGTAACTTATCATTGGAAAGAGCTTTTGCTCAATGAAAATGGTCACAAAAGGCAGGCGTTCTCCCAAAAGAGGGGTCTTTCAAAAAAGGGACTACTGTAGTCTGAAAGCAAGCACACAAGCATTATTAGTCCCCCGCCCACTTGGTGGGGGACTATAGGTTTGCACCTCGTCCGTCCGTCCTTCCGTCCGTCCGTCTGTCCGTCCGTCCGAAGCTTCTCCGGGCCATATTTCCAACACCATAACACCCACAGCTACCAAATTTAATGTGTTTGTACTTCCTAGGATAGAGGTGTATGGTGTGCCAAAAGTAGGTCACTAGGTCAAATATCTGGGTCACAGAATACATATGTATGAAAAATCTTGTCTGGGCCATAACTTTTTTGTCCTTTTACTTAGAGTCATGAAATGTTACACAAATGTGAAGCTTAGTCTAAGAAAGTGTCATAAAGCAAAACTAGGTCACTAGGTCAAATATTTGGGTCACCACGATATGTAAACATACTGAAACAAATTTTGTCCGGCACATATCTTCCCTATATTAATGCTACCTCTTCAATTTTTTTATGGTGGGTAGACCTTAGGTAGTAGCTGTGCATAGGCATTGTTTTGTGTGGCTAATTACTTGCATTAATTGATTATTTAACAAAGTTCGTTAAGCAAGACAAATTTTGTCCGGGCCATATCTTCTAAACTATTAATGCTAGCCCTTTGAATTTTTTGTGGTGGATAGACCATAGGTAGTAGGTGTGCATAGGCATTGTTTTGTGTGGCTAATTACTTGCATTAATTAATTATGTAACAAAGTTCGTTAAGCAAGACAAATTTTGTCTGGGCCATATCTTCTAAACTATTAATGCTAGCCCTTTGAATTTTTTATGGTGTGTAGACCTTAGGTAGTAGGTGTGCATACGCACTGTTTTCTGTGGCTAATTACTTCCATTAATTAATTAATTAACGAAGTTCATGAAGCAAGCTCAAGATACAATACAAATTTTGTCCGGGCCATATCTTCTAAATTATTGATGCCAGCCCTTTGATTTTTTTTATGGTGGGTAGACCTTAGAGGGGATATGGTAATGGGCACCGTCCGTGTGTCCGTTCGTCCGTCAAATATTTGGGTCACAGTAATACATAAATGTACAGTATTTTCATGTTCATCTAGGTCACCCCGCTATATAGTAGTCCATTCAACCTCGTGGGCGACGAGCGGGGGACTATGTATTGCTCTGCAATACTCATTAACTTGTTATGAGGATGTTTTTCACTGTTTTGGCAAGTATTTGGCAATGCGTAATATATTTGCATTTTGGGAACTATTTCGGTTGTATTAGTATGGACATACTAAGCAGATGCAATGGTTTTTGAATGACAACAAATCTCTGCAGTAGGTTTTCATAAATTTGTTTGTGTGTTCACTATTTTTTACTTCTCTAATACCTACTCTCAGATTTTGCTGAAACTTGATCTTTAGAAAAGATCAAACAAGCTTTGACCACCAGGTGGTGATGCTGCAGATCTCTGATTTTGAATTCATTTTTTTAAATTCAGGTACTTGTCAGTTGATGCATTCATTCTTACTGATATACAGTACTGTTGTAAGTCCATGTAAGTCCATGGGGATTGCAAGTTAGTTGATATTTTTGACTTATCAAAAATGTCAGCCAGATTCGCGTCAAATGTGGTAAGTATTTACATCAGATTTAAAAGAGGGAGTGGAAAGCCATGAAGGGAAGCCTTGAAGGGAAGCCTTTCACATTAGGACAAGTGAACCCTGTGGACGAGACACTCCAGACAGGGAGAGGCACAGTGAGGAATGACCGCAAGGCTAAGAGAGGGCTAGTTTTACATGTATCTACATGTACTGGTAGACGACAACAAATATCTACCATCTTATCAAGTGCACCTTTATAAGGCTATTTGCCTGATTGCATTTTTGGAATGGGAACATAGATTACAAACATTAAATGACAGGTGAAAATGGAATGCATGTCATTCCTCACAGAACCCACATCTGTGTCTTGTGGGAACCAATCATAGCTCAGGGTTGTTGTTTGTCCTTACAGGCAATGTCAAGGTAGAGGCTGTGTACGAAGTAGCACGGGAGGGAGAGTCTGAGTGCCTGGACAAATGTGCACTCAACAATCATCGCTTTTTGTGGCATGGTAGTCGCACATCGAACCTGATCAGTATCTTGAAGCGAGGTTTGCTGATTGCCCCCAAGGATGCCCCGGCCACTGGCTATATGTTTGGCAAGGTGAGCGGTTGTACAGCAGTGGGCTGTGGCCAGTCATTGCCATTTTGTTTTCCATTGTCAATATTCATCCAGAAGTTTGTTCAAACATGGAAAAACTTTTACTGTAAAATTACCATCTCAGATTTTCTGTAAATTTTTCACTACCAACGTTCTCTTATCATAAAAAAACAAAACAAAAACAAAAAAAACCCCCAGGGTTTGGACATGGGATGCCAGCAAAGAGAAAATGAAAGAAATAATGATTTATTGGGAACAAATTCTTTTTGAAATGTCCAAGAAACTGTGTAATTTGTGATCAGACATTTGATGTGTCTTTCGACCAGTCTGACCACCAGTGTCAGTTTTATGGTTGTTGTACCCATGTTCCTGTGCCCAAAGGAGTATTGTCGTTATTTTTGCTGTCTGTCCCCCAGTTGCCTTTTATCCGTGACTGCCTGGCTCAAGTCAGGAGTGAAATTTATTTCTTCATGTTGGTACACGAAGATAAAAACTCTTCAATCTCTGCTTTCTGCTACTGTTAACCTTGCTTTGCAAACAAATGATTGGTGAGTCAGACCAGTGTGTGGAGAACGTGTGGTCAAGTGATGTGTTGTGTGTTGCAGGGTATTTATAGTGCAGACACATTCAGAAAGAGTGAGGGCTACTGTCACAATGACGGGGGAGGCAGGACCAAGTACATGCTGCTGTGTGAGGTAAGATGCTCTCCCTGCAACATCAGCACAAAACTTTGTTATTGCCAATGGTCAAGTAGTTTGCTCTGATATTAAGCAATGTAAAACACAGGAACAGCAATGTTGTGCAGGTTATTGAAAATACAGGTTTTACTAAGCATTTTATCTTGTAAGTGTTCCATGAAATAAATTTGAGTATGCAATGATTGTAGTGTATATCTCAAGACTACATTTACTGCTTAGAGATTGTTGAGTGCATCATAATTGTTCAATGTTTATTTCAAGGTGAGGTACAGTACACCAACAGGTGTGGTACAAGTACAATACACCAACAGGTGTGGTACAAGTACAGTACACCAACAGGTGTGGTACAAGTACAGTACACCAACAGGTGTGGTACAAGTGCAGTACACCAACAGGTGTGGTACAAGTACAGTACACCAACAGGTGTGGTACAAGTACAGTACACCAACAGGTGTGGTACAAGTACAGTACACCAACAGGTGTGGTACAAGTACAATACACCAACAGGTGTGGTACAAGTACAGTACACCAACAGGTGTGGTACAAGTACAGTACACCAAGAGGTGTGGTACAAGTACAGTACACCAAGAGGTGTGGTACAAGTACAATACACTCAAGGTCCAAACACACAGGACGCGGAACGGACAATGCAGAGCAGAACGGAATGATACCTTGTGGTGTGGAATTTTCCAAACACACAGATAGAGATCGTTCTGTCTACACTGCTGCGGAACGGAATTCCGCTCCGATTTAAAAAATGTTTGATTGTTTTCCGCTGCCGAGCTGTTCCACAAAGGTAGCAGCCAATCAGAATACAAGCTGGATGTGACCAAGCTAGATCTATATTCACTTTCCGCTTCAACAACGGTCTGCTTCCGTGCCTGTGTGTAAGCGAAATTCCGTTATGTGCCGCATTGTACGAGTCCGTTCCACAGAAAACTTTCCATTCCGCATTCTGTATGTAGTCGCCTTAAGAGGTGTGATACAGATACAGTACACTAAAAGGTGTACAGTACACTCAGAGATGTGGCACAGGTACGGCACACTAAGGGGTGTGGTACAGGTATGGCACACTCAGAGGTGTGGTACAGGTACAGAACACTAAGAGGTGTGGTACAGGTACAGCACACTAAGGGGTGTGGTACAGGTATGGCACACTCAGAGGTGTGGTACAGGTATGGCACACTGAGGGGTGTGGTACAGGTACGACACATTAAGAGGCGTGGTACAGGTACGGCACATTAAGGGGTGTGGTACATTATTGTGCTGCAGCTGTAGTTGTTAGCTGTGTACAAAAACTATCACACTACATATAGTAGGTTCCATTCATGTGATTTTTGTTATACATATTTGCCCGTAGGTGGCCCTGGGCAAGGAGAAGAAGTATGATCAGGCGGAGTATATGGAGCAAGCACCTGCCGGCTACAACAGTACATGTGGCAACGGACAGCAGATCCCAGACCCAGCCTTCACACTGGCAACCCCACAAGGTGCACAAGCTTTTTTTTTTTTTTCTTTTTTGTGTTCTTACCTCCAAGGGGAGACATTATGTGTTAGGGGTTGTTCTTCCATCTTTCCAAGCAATTAATATTGTCATCTAGGTCATTGTGACGTAGTTGTTCAATAACATGACTTATTTAGCATATACAGTGCCCCTCCCCCTTTTGAGAGGCCCCCTTGATGAGAGCCCCCCCCCCCACTCCCACCCCCACCTTTGACAGGCCACTTCTCAATGCAGCAAGGGTAGCCTTTGCATTATATTTCCCCCCTCATGAGAGGCCACCCCTCTTATAAGGTTTGTGGTGCATTTGTGGTGGCCTCACAAGAGGGGAACCACTTGATTACACAACTTACATCATCTAGATATGTTTTGAGCTCTGCTGGCCACAGGTGGCAGAGTTCATGCAGTCACTCATGTCTGTCCATCCGGCCATCCGTTAACTTTTGCATATGAGTGCAATGCAGTCCCCAGTTATCAAGACAGCCCCATATAACTTTTAGGACTTACCAAGTGTATGAAAATCTAGGTTGAGGTCAATATTGGCGGCATTATCTATAGTATTGTATAATGTATTGGCCAAAATATGAAAATATTAAGAATGCTGTCTTTTGATGAGTGTTTCATGAATCATCATGAAACCTGGTAGGAATGTCAATCAGGCAAAAAGACAAAAGCACCTGGAAACTGGTTGTGCCAACCACAGTATTACAAAAGATATGGACCAGAAACTGTTAAAAACACATTAAGGACCCTATTTAAAAGTGACTCTTATGACAAAAAAAGCTGTAGAGTAGAGTAAAGTACTTTATATTGACACAGAGATTGTTAAAGTATATATATTTGGGTTGGTATGGACATTTGCTGCATGTTGGTATAAAGATAAATTTTTGTCTATGACTAATTGTTAAATAAATACAGTGATAGTGAAAGGGTTGGATTTTGTGATATTTTCAGTTATTTTTTCACCAAAACAAGTAGCAAAATTGTGAAAATGGTTTTATTTCATTTCCAACAATACTTTGTAATGTTGCAAAAGTCAGAGTTTCACACTTAATCTTTTGAAAAGGCTGATTTTGTACCTTAATGCAGAATTACTCATAAAGTAAACAAAGTATCCAAAAATATGTGAAACTTCAAAATGATATGGTGAGGAATAAAATGAAACCACTTTCAAAATTTTATTATTTATTTTAACAAAGAAATAACCAAAAATAGCGATATTCAGAGGAACTAGCATCATTGGTACTAAAAGTACATTAAATCCATCATTTTGGTTATAAATTGAGATGGGAACTTCTAATTTTTTGGGGGGGTGGGGTGGGGTGGGGTGGGGTTGTAACTACTTGCAAATTTGACTTGATGGAAGAGGATAAATTCCCTAGTTTGAATACTGATTGGCTTCTTAAGTGACATTTCAACTTGTCATTTATTCACATAAAGCCCATGGAAGTCAATCAATTCACAGTTTGTTTGTCTCTTTATTTGACATCAAATTCAATACATGCTTATTGCAAGCCCAGATACTTAGTGCTTTTTTTCTACAAGCAAAAGAGGTGCTGCTAAAATTAAACTTGGAAGATTGTATAGATCTAGGTGCAGTGCCTATAAAAGTGTCAATGGAAGATAAGATGCACAGGTGCTCAGTGGAGAAAAAAAAATTTGACTTATTGTGTGAAAATTATGGCAGATTTTTTTGCAGACACTGTGACGTT
>OZ026630.1:778737-863704 GCA_964020975.1 Hermodice carunculata
ATATCAATTTTAAGTTCAGCTGAACTTACATTGTGGTTAGACATCTGTTGTCTGTCCATCGTCCGTCCATCCATCTGTCCATCCGTCCTCCATCTGTCTCTCTATCCTCCATCCATCCATCTGTCTGTCCATCCTCCATCCATGTGTCTAGCTGTCCATCCTCCAGCCATCCATCTGTCTGTCCACTGTCCACAATTTCAAATTCTTCTGAAAAAATCACCTGCCAGATTCACAGCAAACTTTGGGAAAATGTTACCTTGGATGGGTTTGTACTAAATGTTGTTCCAATAGTCACACTTCAATGATTTAAAAAATTTTTTATGATTTTGTACCCCTCAGTCTTTAGGCCAAAGGGGTATTGTTGTCACCTATGCGTCAGTCCATCCATGCCTTGTTAATGCCATATCTCCCAAAAATACTCTTTTTACAGAGACCAAATTTTTATCACAGGGGGCCATTTAAGTGCTTCAGGTGCCTATCGAAAAGTAGATCAGTAGGTCACATTTAAGTCACAGCACTACATTAAAGAAAAAAACAGTGTTAACTCAATATCTGAAAAAATATTGAATGTAGTGTCATTAATTTTTAATACAGTTGGTCCTAAGGATGCCTCAGATGCCTATTGAAAACTTGGTCACTGGGTCACAGTGCTGCATTGAAGAAAAATGGCGGTACCATGATATCTTCAAATATTAAATTACTCATTGTAGCTGCACCAATTATTTATGACAGTTGTTCCTAAGCATGCCTCAGACACATAGTGAAAACTAGGTCACTGGGTCAAATATTTAGGTCACAGTACTGCATTGAAGAAAAATGGCCTTGCCATGATATCTCTGCTCATTAGTCCCCCGCCCACTTGGTGGGGGACTATAGGTTTGCACCTCGTCCGTCCGTCCTTCCGTCCGTCCGTCCATCCGTCCGTCCGTCCGAAGCTTCTCCGGGCCATATTTCCAACACCATAACACCCACAGCTACCAAATTTAATGTGTTTGTACTTCCTAGGATAGAGGTGTATGGTGTGCCAAAAGTAGGTCACTAGGTCAAATATCTGGGTCACAGAATACATATGTATGAAAAATCTTGTCCGGGCCAAAACTTTTTTGTCCTTTTACTTAGAGTCATGAAATATTACACAAATGTGAAGCTTAGTCTAAGAAAGTGTCATAAAGCAAAACTAGGTCACTAGGTCAAATATTTGGGTCACCACGATATGTAAATATACAGAAACAAATTTTGTCCGGCACATATCTTCCCTATATTAATGCTACCTCTTCAATTTTTTTATGGTGGGTAGACCTTAGGTAGTAGCTGTGCATAGGCATTGTTTTGTGTGGCTAATTACTTGCATTAATTGATTATTTAACAAAGTTCGTTAAGCAAGACAAATTTTGTCCGGGCCATATCTTCTAAACTATTAATGCTAGCCCTTTGAATTTTTTGTGGTGGATAGACCATAGGTAGTAGGTGTGCATAGGCATTGTTTTGTGTGGCTAACTACTTGCATTAATTAATTATGTAACAAAGTTCGTTAAGCAAGACAAATTTTGTCTGGGCCATATCTTCTAAACTATTAATGCTAGCCCTTTGAATTTTTTATGGTGTGTAGACCTTAGGTAGTAGGTGTGCATACGCATTGTTTTCTGTGGCTAATTACTTCTATTAATTAATTAATTAACGAAGTTCATTAAGCAAGCTCAAGATACAATACAAATTTTGTCCGGTTGACTTCTTGTTATAAAAGTTTACTGATAATGTATTGTGACCTAAAAGTGTGTCACGACGCAAAACTAGGTCACTAGGTCAAATATCTAGGTCACAGTGTAAACTCCATGTAAAATCTTGTCCATGCCATATTTCCCTTACTATAATACCTACAGCTACCAAATTTATTATTTTAATACTACCTGGGGAGTTGTTGTGTCACATGGCAAAAGTAGGTCACTAGGTCAAATATCTAGGTCACAGTGAAATCCATTCAAAATCTTGTCCGGGCCATAACTTTTTTGTCCTTTTACTTAGATTAATGAAATTTTACACAAATGTGAAGCTTAATCTAAGAATGTGCCATACTTTTAATTTTTTTTTTCATCTAGGTCACACCCCTATATAGTAGTCCATTCAACCTCGTGGGCGACGAGCGGGGGACTATGTATTGCTCTGCAATACTCATTAACTTGTTGTATGTGCACCAAAGCTTTGTCATTAGGTCAAACAGAAGTAACCTTGACCTACCGGAGGGTTATTGTCATCACCTATGCGTCCGTCCGTCCTGGCTGAGGGCTTTTCAGTCACTAATCAGCTTTTAGGGTCTTTTTGGTTACCTATTTTTTTTGCCAAGTTTTAAAAAATCTGAAACAGCGTGACCAGTTCCCTTTAGATGCCATGGAGACACCTAGACTCAGTGTGTTCCAACAAGTGGTGCTGCATTTTTCTGCAAACTTTTGTGTGTTTTTGCTCCACTGACTTCTGCCCCAAAACCATGTCTCAGATTGTGCGGAATCTTGATGGACATTGACATGTACATGAAAATGTGGAAGGGTCAAACAAAGTTGTTTACTAGGTGGTGATGCTGCATATCCCTGATTTTTAACCAATTTTTTAGTTCCTGCACTTGTCGGTTGATACATGCATTTCTATTGATTCCTGTATGAGTCAATACAGATGTAATGACCATTCCCATTTTTCAAATCTTCTCCAAAACTGTGGGAAAGTGCCTTATGTGGGTCTCTATTGAGTCTGTTCAAAGGTCATGCTCCATTGATTTTTTATTTTTTCATGATTTTTTTTTCATTTTTGTTCAAATCTGGAAAAAAAATCTCTGAAACTGCTCAGCCAATTGTTTCAAAATGACCTAGAGACACTTTCATGGACTACTAGACTTTAATTTGTTCATGAGGTGGTGCTGCATTTGTTTCTATTTTTAATCAATTTTGTGTGTTTTCACTTTTGTCACTTCTTCTTCAAACCCTTGTCTGAGATTGTTCTGAAACTTGATGTTGCAGTATTTATGTGACCTTGACCTCTTTCTAAGGTCACAGGATCACTAACATGGAACATTGATAACTTGAGAGCTATTTGACCCAGAACCATCTTTAGCGCTTTTCTATAAAGGTCAGATTTGCACAGTACATGGGTGAACTTAACCCTTTCCCAAGGTCACTGGGCCACCAGTGTTATGAATTTCTAGGTGGGATGAGCATGTGCTGTTGACACAGCCCTCTTGTTAGCTATTTACTAAGTAATACAAATACAGTGTATGCATTATGCATCTTCAATTTCTCAAAAATGCTTTGACAGATTTTGCTCACATTTTGCACACAAGAACGTTGTGAAACTACAATGAACTGATAAGATTCATTTAGTTGCAATACTTGGAGGAGGCCCAGATTGGCATCCAGACTTCCTGTAGTCTACCTGTGAGTACAAATTTAAAGTGGCAATGTCTTTCTTGCAAAACAAAGAAAAGTGTTTTTAATTTTTGCTATAGTTTATATATGTATATATTGGTGTGTTAACCATCCTGTATGTTTTTATAGGGGTTGTCATGTCCATAGGCCCTCTGGTGGACAACCTGGAACCCATTGTGACGGAGAAAAACCAGAGTGCCTACCGAGCATTGGGATACAGTGAATACATTGTTTATTCTGAAGACCAGGTGGCGCTGCGGTATATAATCCAATATCAGGACTAATTTAAAAAGTGGACTGATGGATGTGTAGTGGAGAAGTGTGGGTTGGTGTATGATCGATTGAGGTCACCACAGTCACAGGGGGGCAGTCTACTGGGCTGGCTTGCTGAGGGGACTCCCACAAGTCACAGGGACTCCCACAAGGGAGGCATTTAGGAGTCCCCCTGAAGGACCATATTATGAGCAGCTGTAGGCTGTACATGTAAAAGGTGAACAAGTTTAATAAGCCAAATAGCCATCTCAGCTGAGCATGCTCAGTGAGGAGTGTTCCTCTAATTAGGTCACAGGCCATTCAATACAAACTTCACCCACTTAACATAGAAATATACACAGGTAAAACAAAAAGCTTTGAAAAGAATTGTGTCAGATTACAGCTTCATTTATTAAGATTTTTTCTAGTGTTTGTCATCAGCTAGAGACCATACAGTTTTAATATATCCATGAAACTGGTCCAAGAAGGTGATGAAAAGGAAAAATGTTGGTTCTGGTCACCATGGTAACTTAACAAGTTGAAAACGAAAGGACAATTCCTGTGTTAAATGACCTCTGACCTCATTTTGATCAGCCTGTCTCTCGGCTGGGCTCAGATAGCCACTTGGCTTATTTTGGACCAAAAAAAAAAAAAAAAGAGTTTGTTGATTTCTGGGACAAGAGCCAGTGAAGCATCATGGGATTGGAAAATTTGCATTCCTAGACTGTGCAGTCATTGGCCATCAGGTTTGACCAATCAGAGTGTCTTCAAAGTGATGGGAGAAAAGGTATATAAGTTACACAGCAAATGTATGGGCCCATAAAGTACCACCCAGACAACTGACACCGCAAAACAAAACCAAAATTGGGGGGGGGGGGGATTTTGCTTTTAAAAATAATTTTGAAAACATTTAGTTGCCAGGTTTAAATATAAAGATGAATTAGATAAAAGAAGGACCATTACAAATGCATTGGAAGCTGATAGGTCAGCATATTAGAGTGTCAGTGTGGGTCAACATGGTTTATTGTGTAGATGTAGCTGAGTGTGAGGGCATTGTAATATACCTGTTGTGAATCTTGGGTGCATTTTGATTTAAGCCTATGCTACTATATGGTGTAAGCCTATGCTACTATATGGTGTAATATGTTATGGAGTAAGAATCTGAATACATCTACCTTGTGTCCTGCCCTGGGGGAGGGTGTTCTGACACTTTCACTGTCGTCTCCTCCAATTTGCCTCTTGAAAATGAGGCTGAGTTGTACAGATGTGATGATGATGATGATCATGATCTATGCACATACAAAATGTATGACTGATACAGCAAACTTATTTCAGAAAAGATTGTGAGAAACATGGAAGAAGTAAAAGTACCTCAAATATTTGGGCATTTTGTTGGCTATTGGCAGCTAGGTGGAGTGGGAGGCACAGACCCAAGATTTGACTGATTGGAGCATGTGACCCGTGAGTAGATCTGTGATTGGAGCATGTGATCCATGAGTAGATCTGTGATTGGAGCATGTGACCCATGAGCAGATCTGTCATTGGAGCATGTGACCCATAATCTGGCCAGGCAACAATTGGGTATGGTCTCACATACTGGATGTATTTCTTAAACATTTGCATTTCAAGACTCTCAAAATTCATGTATTGAGCACTGATGCACGTTGACAAGTATAGAATTGGATTTATGGACAGTGTAGTATACTTTTGTCACAGTAATGCCCTTGTTATGCTTAAGCACTACTTTACATGAATGCACCTTATCCATAATGATCTAGTCCACATGACAAACATTAATATGAGTGTGGTTGTCATGCCAGGATCACTTTAGCAAAATATCTGAGGAGAGTGTATGGGTTTCATATTTGCACACAGCGTTACTTTGTAACTTAAAGCTCTTTGTCAAATTAGCTAAATAAATTAATGGAATGATGCTGAAAAGAAAGCATGAGTATAAGACACTGAAAGTGTCGGGATGATGTGATAAAACACAAAAACATGTCATTTAGTAATTATGATAAAGCTGAGACATTGTGGCAAATAAAAATGTGAATAACATACTGTGATTAAGATGAGACCTTGTGGCAAAGATAACATGAGTAAGATACTGTGATTAAGATGGGACATTTTAGTAAATTAAACAATAATAAGATACTGTGTTTAAGGTGAGACCTTGTGGCAAAGATAACATGAGTAAGATACTGTGATTAAGATGGGACATTTTAGTAAATTAAACATGAATAACATACTGTGATTAAGGTGAGACCTTGTGGTAAAGATAACATAAATAACATACTGTGGTTAAGATGAGACCTTGTGGTAAAGATAACATGAATAACATACTGTGGTTAAGATGAGACCTTGTGGTAAAGATAACATGAATAACATACTGTGGTTAAGATGAGACCTTGTGGTAAAGATAACATGAATAACATACTGTGGTTAAGATGAGACCTTGTGATAAAGATAACATGAATAACATACTGTGGTTAAGATGAGACCTTGTGATAAAGATAACATGAATAACATACTGTGGTTAAGATGAGACCTTGTGATAAAGATAACATGAATAACATACTGTGGTTAAGATGAGACCTTGTGGTAAAGATAACATGAATAACATACTGTGGTTAAGATGAGACCTTGTGATAAAGATAACATGAGTAAGATACTGTGGTTAAGATGGGAC
This sequence comes from Hermodice carunculata, assembly GCA_964020975.1. Taxonomy (NCBI): domain Eukaryota; kingdom Metazoa; phylum Annelida; class Polychaeta; order Eunicida; family Amphinomidae; genus Hermodice; species Hermodice carunculata. Next base: position 785,089 of record OZ026630.1, read on the forward strand.
ATTTTAGTAAATTAAACATGAATAAGATACTGTGATTAAGGTGAGACATTGTGGTAAAGATGACATGAATAACATACTGTGGTTAAGAGGAGACATTGTGGTAAAGATGACATGACTAACATACTGTGGATCAAGTGTGGGAAGAGTCACAAGGTAGGTATAGGTGTTTCTGATGTGCTTTCCAAAAGCATACTGTAGTCAGATCACAAAAAATGGAGAAAGTGTCATGATGACACAATGAATAAGACTTTTTACAGAAAAAGTGAAACAAGACCATTTCAGAAAGCATGGGCAAAATTACCAAAACTGTAGACATTGTGGAATAAATATGACTCATCTAATTCCCATATTGTCACTCTAATGGTTATTTAAATTCATGATGTGGATAAAGAGATCGCTATGGCAGTGATGGCTGACAGAACCATTGATAGAGGGTCAGTCCATGACCAAAGCAAAACTGAGCTCATGGACTGGACAGAGGTTAGTGTTTCTGTCGACAATCATTGCCATAAAAGAATTAAAATCCATGTTACCATGTGTCATCATTGTGTATATCACTATGTGTCATTGTTATCTATCTTGGGCCTTTTTTTGCCTGCAAGACCTATAAATGAAACAAACATGGGTTTTATTAGGCCTAGTGCATACAGCAATACTTGACGTGGATGTTGTCATCCCTTCTACTCATACAGCTCTGCCTGACCTTATCTTCACTCTTAGGCCATGGTTACAGGATTCCTTGTTACTGAATTTTTCTCAGGCAAATGAAAAGCAGTAGGTGGAAATAAGCAAATAAAATGAAAATGTAGAAACTCCAATTTTTTTATTTTCATTTTTGGTCAAAATGTGGTCAATCGGTCAAAAAAAAAACATCTAAAAAACAAGGGCAAGGCCCTGGACGCAAGCCTTGGAGGCAGGCCCTGGAGGCAGGCCTTAGAGGCAGGCCCTGGAGGCAGGCCCTGGAGGCAGGCCTTGGAGGCAGGCCCTGGAGGCAGGCCTTGGAGGCAGGCCTTGGAAGCAGGCCCTGGAGGCAGGCCTTGGAGGTAGACCTTTTTTCACATATATATATATGTGTCAAAATTTGGGCTGATGATCAGTTATTATTATCCGCAGAAAGTTCAAACAATGATTAGATTTGCTAAAAACTTTGATAAATTGTCCCTCAAGATGACAACTGTCAGAAATCTTCAAATGCTGTACAAACAAACAAACAAATGTTGAACATGTGGCAGGAAAGGAAGAAAGAGAGAAAAAACAGATTATTTTTTTAATTCAGTCAAAGTTATCATTGTAAATTTGTGAGAAACTACTGGATTGATACTCCAGTGTAGTTGCTATGTAAATTTATCCCCAAACTTTGAAGCCCAAGAAGAAGTATAGAGTGAGATTTTGATTGTGGTCACAAATCTGCCAATACAAGCAATGATTCAAAACATCCATGAACTGCTCCTTAGACAAAAATGTCACATTCTTCCAATTTGGTACAACTCAACATTTAACATATAGAAAGAAAAAAGATTTAGGTTTATTTATTTATTTTCTTTACTTGTTTTTATTTTGAAGATTTTAGTGATTTAGTCAAAGTTATCATTATAATTTTTGTGAGAATTTCCTTGATATTAATCTTATTTCTGTGCAGTTTCTATGTCAGTATATCTGCAAACTTTAACCCATGAAGACAACTTAGATGTTGATCATGGTCACAGGTGTTGTGACATATACAATGTTTACATTTGCTAAATTCATTCATAAATTGTTGCTCAGACAAAACCTGCCACTGTCCCCGCATCCTGTACAAGTAAACCGTCAAGAGGTTGAAAGAAAAAGAGATTCAAGTTTTTGTATTTTTTATTTTATTTATGGATTTATTTATTGTGATTCAGTCAAAGTTATCAGCATAAATTTTATGAGAAATTACTTCATTTATATTCCTGTGCAATTTCTATGTCAATGTTATTCTGAAACTTTGGAACTCAAGAAGTAAAGAGTTTGATCTTGACTGCTGTCACAAATCTTCCAGTACAGGCCATACAAGAGAACTTGGTGCATAAACATGCAGGAATGAAGGAGTCCTGGGCAAGGTTTACCACAAGATCCACATAATTTTCTGGTCCTTCGTGATGACTTACACTCTGTCATATTCTCTGTAACAGATCTGTTCTCTGTGACAGATTTATTCCCTGTTACAGATTTATTCTCTGTAACAGATTTGTGTAACTACAATGATAAAATTCAGTTACATGCTTCAAATTCAATATGTCCCATCTGATCTTGAAGAGCACACACTGATCAACAACAGCACAAGGTGCATAAACACAGAAGCTTTTCTGTCAACATGCACTGTGGGTTCCTTTGCTCTCCACCATTTATTTTCACTCCTGCCTTGTATAGTGCTCAAGATTTGTTCCTTCACAGTATTTTCATGAGATTACTACGTTACAATGTGGTATATATGTCCAGCAGTTTATCGTGGCAAGTGTCCTGTTTGTTGTCTTGCTGGGACACCAAACTCCTTACAGAGCCCATGGAATTCAAAGCATTTGATTGGCCACTGAGTGACAGGTGATATAAGTGACCAATGACAATCCTGGATACTTCCAAAGGCTGTCGTAAAACATAGGCTTTTATATAAAGAGACAAAATCCTGTGCTAGCAGCATTAGCAGCAAAATCTTTTCATTCGTAAACCATCAAAACTAGGCAAGGTATTTGAACATCTGATGAAAAAATATTTATTAATTTATTTGATTTTTAATCCCAAGAACCTTTTTCTACAAGGTGATGGGCAGAAAATATATGAAAAGTTGTCAGTATAATTTACTTTTGACTGGAGAGTAATGAATCAAGTAACCATCACCTTATGCATACAGCAATGCTTGACTTATCTTCACTCTTGGACATACAACAATGCTTGACTTATCTTCACTCTTGGACATACAGCAATGCTTGACCTTAATTATCTTCACTCTTATGCATACAGCAATGCTTGACCTTGGCTGTTGTCTTCACTTCAATAGTAAGAAATATTCAATACTTCTGACTAAAGGTTGAAATTTATTGATGCAGATATATCTCCAACCACATGTCAAAGTATTAATTCAAACAATTTAGAAGTCTGCATGCTAAAAGTGCAGACCAAGAACTCTGTTCTCGGAGGAGATAAAACTCAAGTGAAAGGACCAAATTTGTATATGTAGATTACACCAAGGTTCAGACCCATAGCAGGCCGTGTTTTCTCTGGTATCTCGGCCTTTAATGCAATGTTACACGATGAAGTAAAATGCACAGTGTAACAAGGGTGTCCGAAATCTTTTGCAACGTTTTCAGTACCAGATATGAAGAACTTTTCACTTTATGTCTGCAAAAGTAAAGCACGTGTAACTGTGATTTCATTGTAGAACCATATTTACCAATGTTGATTGTTGCATGGGCCTCCCAAGAATTTGATCCTTACTATTGGTTGTTCTGTTGCACATGATAGTAAAACCTTGTAAATTATCTAAACATTCCGCATGATGTCACACACTGGTACTGCAGATTGTTTGTGAGTTTTAAGGCAAGATGGCCGCAACTCTTAATCAGAGAGAGTGACTGTAGAGGGCAGTGGTGACTTGACCTCCATTCTGCAATAGTAGCACCTGCTCTGCGTGGTCACTTCTGCCCACAGAATATGGTCACAAACACCAGATCACCTGTCCCTTCAGCTAAACTAACAAAGAGATTGACTTGAGTGGGCATAAAGTACGACCTAAAAGAGCAGGTGACCTCTTGTGACAGTGGCCACATACAGCAGGTACCCACTGTAGTGTAGTGGCCACATTCAGCAAGTACCACTGTAGTGTAGTGGCCACATACAGAAGGTACCACTGTAGTGTAGTGGCCACATACAGCAGGTACCACTGTAGTGTAGTGGCCACATACAGCAGGTACCACTGTAGTGTAGTGGCCACAAACAACAGATACGTCTGGAGAACCCATTGTTATTGATAATTTTTGTACTATAGCGTAATCCAGTATAAATAAATATGTTTAAACTATACCACTGAGTGTAGTGGTCACATACAGCAGGTACCAGTGTAGTGTAGTGGCCACATACAACAGATACCACTGTAGTGTAGTGGCCACATGCAACAGCTACCACTGTAATGTAGTGGCCACATGCAACAGGTACAACTGTAGTGGAGTGGCCATATACAGCAGGTACCTACTGTACTGTAGTGGCCACATACAGCAGATACCCGCAAGTGTAGTGGCTGCATTCAGCAGGTACCCACTGTAGTGTAGTAGCCACATTCAGCAGGTACCCACTGTAGTGTGGTGGCCACATACAGTAGGTACCCACTGTAGTGTAGTGGCTACATTCAGCAGGTACCCACTGTAGTGTGGCCACATACAGCAGGTACCCACTATAGTGTGGTGGCCACATACAGTAGGTACCCACTGTAGTGTAGTGGTTACATTTAGCAGGTACCAACTGTAGTGTAGTGGCCACATACAGCAGATACCCACAAGTGTAGTGGCTGCATTCAGCAGGTACCCACTGTAGTGTAGTGGCCACATTCAGCAGGTACCCACTGTAGTGTGGTGGCCACATACAGTAGGTACCCACTGTAGTGTAGTGGCCACATTCAGTAGGTACCCACTGTAGTGTAGTGGCCACATTCAGCAGGTACCACTGCAGTGTAGTGGCTACATTCAGTAGGTACCCACTGTAGTGTAGTGGCCACATTCAGTAGGTACCCACTGTAGTGTAGTAGCCACATTCAGCAGGTACCCACTGTAGTGTGGTGGCCACATACAGTAGGTACCCACTGTAGTGTAGTGGCTACATTCAGCAGGTACCCACTGTAGTGTAATGGTTACATTTAGCAGGTACCCACTGTAGTGTAGTGGCCACATTCAGCAGGTACCCACTGTAGTGTAGTGGCCACATTCAGCAGGTACCACTGTAGTGTAGTGGCCACATACAGCAGATACACACTGTACTGTAGTGGCCACATACAGCAGGTGCCCACTGTAGTGTAGTGGCCACATACAGCAGGTGCCCACTGTAGTGTAGTGGCCACATTCAGCAGGTACCCACTGTAATGTAGTGGCCACATTCAGCAGTTACCACTGTGGTGTGGTGGCCAAGGTCTCCAAAATGACACTGTTAATTGTTAAGTTTGTTAATTTTAGCTTAATGCTTATAAATTATGGTCCATTACACATAACAATTGACTTCAGGGTGAAGTAACTAATGATTTGAATTTCTATGGTGTAAGGATGGAATATTTCTCATCAGAGTGGTTCCAGGCTGATCAGTCGTCCACACTCGGCAGAGGTCACCCCTGTATAATGCCACTTCTGCAGGCAGCCAATATGGCCTGTCCATATGTTTGCTCCCTCAACAGGCCCTTCCTTCTATTAGGCCACATTTCTGGTGCTTTGGCATCATAAGAGTGGGACTTGTGTATTGATTCACCTTATGGCAGGTCCACAGGATTTTGGTCTGACTGGTCATAGTTAGCGCGAGTGAGTGCCAGCTCAGAGCAATCCACCTCTCTGAGTGAGAGCCAGCTCAGAGCAATCCACCTCTCTGAGTGAGTGCCAGCTGTCAGCAATCCACCTCTCTGAGTGAGGGCCAGCTCAGAGCAATCCGCCTCTCTGAGTGAGTGCTAGCTCTTAGCAACAGCTGGAACCTAGGAAAATTGAGTCTCGTACACAATGTCTCTAGGTGTGAATACTGTTTCCCCCTCGTAAGGCCAGCTGAAAGGCACCAGAAATGTGGCCCTGTAAGTGGGGTGGCCTATCCTGAGGGGGCAAATAATACTATAAAATACCAGACTTGCTGCATGGAGAAGACTCCTCCAGTGTTGCCAACCCTCCTGAATCATTCGTGGGTCTCCTGAAAATTCAGGCATGTGCTGTCTGCCCTCCCCACTCCCCCCAAGAATCTCACAAAAATTACCACAAATGTCATTCTGAAGAAATAATATGGTAAATTTTAAGTAATTCGCTTTTGACATTGATATTTTTAAGGCAAATCAAGCTGCTGTGGTCCTTGCAGTGTGTTTAGCACGCATGCCACCGCTCAAACTTTAATCCAAGTACCCTCAAATGCTACCAAAATGCATGCTTTGATGTCTATTTTTTGAAAATTTCTCTGGGGGAACATGCCTCTGGACACCCTAGGAGGGCTTCCCAGCTTACGCCGCTCACCATTTCAGAATCTCACGAAAATATACAGGCAACACTGTTCCTCTGTGGAGGGGGGTGGGGGTGGGTGGGGTGGCTTATAAGCGGGGGACCATTGTATGTGATTAAGGAAGGACTGTGAGTGGATATCAGTATAATAAAAGCTTTGTGGTCCTTGGTCACAGCAATATGTGTGGACGTGGATTGGGTGTTGTGTGTAGGTAATCCACTGATAGAGTGGGTCAGGTGGAGGGATTGTGGGAGTGATACAGGACCTGTCATTAGTACTGTGGTTAAACATTTTATCATGTTATACACATCTTGCCGATGTTGTGCCATTATTAATAGATCTGCCACAATAATTATTTCTATGAACTTGTGTGAGAAAAATAAAGTGTGTGAATTCTGTTTCCAGTGTGATATGATTTTGTCAATGGTTATTCTGTTTCTTATGATTTAGGCACTATATAGCATAAATTCTACATTCATTCAGGTGTCAACATGGACTGTACAACAGAGATAGGTGAGGGACGAGGAGCCTGTACAGGCACTGACTGCATAATTCATACAGCTATAACAAAAGGTGCCACTTTAGCTTTTATACAGCTATCTAATGAGCATTTAGCATATTCACTTCCATAAACCAATCCATGTCCAGATGGGAGGAATCCATGATTTCCATTGGTCAAAGCTCCAGTGCATATATTAGTGGCAACCCTGTGGGGAGGCCCTCATGAGCGTGATCTGTATCCTGTATCTCACACAAGAAGATTTATAGATGACCTGTGTGCTTTAAACAATGGAGATGAAATAAAGGGGAATTGGAAAAACATATATACCAAAGAACTAATATTAAATCTGGAAAATGAAAGTGACACAAAAGCTACTTTCCTTGATCTGGATATAGAAATAAAGAACAACCAGTATGTAACAAAAAATTTTGACAAGAGAGACCAGTTCAAATTTGATATTATCTCCTACCCTGATCTGACAGAAAACATTCCGGAGAAACAAGCATATGGAGTTTGTATAGAACAAGTGATATGTATTGCTAGAAACACCATGCTTTTTTGCGATTTTGTCAAAAGAGTCAGAACTTTGCAAAAACTACAACACAAAGGTTATAAAAAACAACTACACAAAACTCTGTTGAAATGTTTCCAGAGATATGACCAAATACCTGATAAATACAACACTAACTCAAGAACATTAGTCAAACTGTGTCAAAATGGAGCTTGAAATTACAAAGTGTAGTCCTCAAAGTGCTTAGAGTGGTAAAAGGGAAAGTACCCGGGGTAAAGTATACTTAATCCACCCAGAGAATTTTCTCTAGTCCGTCTTAAGTCAGAAAACCATGATCATACTCACTTTTTGCAGGATTTCTTTCTTTTCAATCTTAATCCAGTATAGTGGAAGAGGTGGCTTCCAGCTAATACCTTAGTACACTTTACCTCATAACACCTCTAGTGAACTTTGTGGTACTAAAAATTGTATTACTATTTACCTGTTTATACCAGTGTCGGTAAGGTGGAATAGTGTATGAAGCTTTTAAGTTTCAAAGGAGACGTCCGACGCCCGTCGTCCGTCTGTCCACAATTCTTTTTTTACCTCAGCTGACTTGTCAGTCAGCTGAGGTTTTTTGAGGGTCCGTCGTCCGTCCGTCGTCCGTCCGTCCGTCGTCCCTCCGTCCGTCGTCCACAATTCACATTTTCGACTTCTTCTCAAAAACCATCAGCCACATTCACTTCAAACTTGGTGGAGATGTGCCTTGGGTGGGTGTCTACCAAGTTTGTTCAAATGGTCACAGTCCAGTGATTTTTGGATTTTTAATGAATTTTTTTGTTCTTTTTTTGGTAAATCTTAAAAAATCTTCTTCTCCGAAAGCGCTCACCCAATTGCTTTGATATCACACAGGAACACTCCCTGGGACTCCTAGTTCTTAATTTGTTCACCTGGTGGTGCTGCAATTTTTTCCTAATTTTTTATGAATTTTTGTGTGTTGTAGCTATTTTCAACTTCTTCTCCAGAACCGTCACTCAGATTAAGCTGAAACATGGTGGATGTGTTCCTTGTAGAAGGGTCAAACAAAGTTGTACACTATGTGGGAATGCTGCGGATTCCTGATTTTTAACGATTTTTTCAATTCTGGTACTTGTCGGTCAATGCAGCTTTCCTATTGATTACTATGGAAGTCAATGTGCATTCTAATGCTAATTCACATTTTCGACTTCTTCTCCAAAACCGTCATCCAGATTAACTTGGTGGCAATGTACGTTGGGTGGGTTTCTACCAATTTTGTTCAAATGTTCATGCTCCAGTGATTTTTTGATTTTTAATGAATTTTTTTGGGTTTTTTTTGGACAAATCTTAAAAGATCTTGTAAGTCAATGGGCATTCTAATGCTAATTCACAGGACAACTGACACAAAATTTACTGTTTACTTGATGACTTGAGATCTGTTTTGAGTCAGCTACACATGTTAATTATTCTGTATGAAGGTCATGCTGAGACAGTACATGAATGACCTTGACCTCGTTTGTGGGGCCACAGTGCAACATACATGAATTTTACTCTTCATTATAACTTGAGAACTACTTGAACTTTGATGTTGGACATGTAAGTGTTCTTCTATAAAGTTCAGACTTACTCAGAACATGGTGTCCTTGATCCTTTCCCAAGTGTGATGAATGTCAAGATCAGCTGAGGCACGGGCTGTTCACACAGCCCTCTTGTTTTTTTTTTTACTTCTCCAAAACTGTCAGCCACATTTACTTCAAACTTGGAGGCAATATACCTTGGATGGATCTCTATCAAGTTTGCTCAAATGGTCACCCTTTAATGATTTTTTTTTTTTTAATGAATTTTTTTGTTCTTTTTAGGGGTAAATCTTAAAAAATCTTCTCTAAAACCACTCACCCAATTGTTTTGATATCACACAGGAACACTCCTAAGGATTCATAGTTCTGAATTTGCTCACCAGGTGATGCTGCGATTTTTTGCTACCTAATTTTTTATGATTTTTTGTGTGTTATTGCTATTTTTGACTCCAGATTAAGCAGAAACTTGGTGGATATGTTCCTTGTGGAAGGGTCAGACAAAGTTGTTCGCTAGGAAGCAATGCTGCAGCTTCCTTATTTTGAACATTTTTTTTTTCAATTCGAGTACTTATTGGTAAATGTACCTCTCCTATTGATTCCAATGTAAGTCAATAGGCATTCTAATGATAATTAACGTTTTTGACTCCTTCTCTGATATAGTCATATAGACTTCAAACTTGGTGGCAATGTACTTTAGGTGGGTCTCTAGCAGATTTGGTCAAATGGTTACACTCCATTGATTTGGGGATTTTTTACGATTTTTAGCTCTGCTGACTTGTCAGTCAGCAGAGCTTATAGAATCTGTTTGGGTCTGTCATCCGTCTGTCCGTCTGTCCGTCCGTCCTTCCGTCCATCTGTCGTTAGACTTTTTATATTTTCGACTTCTTCTAAAAAAAACTATATAGAATGTTTTGATTTTGCACATGGATGATCCCCAGGTGGACCTCTACCTAGTTTGTGAAGGAGATGATGATGCAATAATTTTTCTATTTTTTATGAATTTTGTAATTTATTTTTTGAAAAAAATTATAATTTCTTCATCTTAAGAACTACGAAGCCAATTGCTTTGATATTGCACATAGGGTCATCTGGGATCAACTAGTTCTTAATATGGCCACCAAGTGGCGCTGTGATTTTTTCCTATTTTTTTATGAATTATTGCCTGTTTAGGCTATTTTCAACTTCTTCTCCAGAACGGCTGAACAGAATTGCTTAAAATTTTAGCAGAATATAGTTGGACATTAGACAATGAAAGTTTGCAAAAATAATATGGATATGTTAATTTTAGGCAAAGTTATGGGATATCAAACTTCGCAACAGTAAGTAAGTGCTGCAGCTGTATATATATATATATATATATATATATATATATATATATATATATATATATATATATATATATATATATATATATATATATATATATATATATATATATATATATATAAATATGGCAATACAGTGCATATATTACACTATTGTATTTACCCTTTTGACTTCTTCTCAAAAACCGCTGTATGGAATGTTTTAATTTTGCACATGGATGTTGCCCAGGTAAACCTCTACCAAGTTTCTGAAGGAAATGATGATGCAATAATTTTTCTATTTTTAATGAATTTTTTAATTTATTTTTTGAAAAAAAATTAAATTTCTCCCTCTCAAGAACTACCTGGCCAATTGCTTTGATATTGCACATAGGGTCACCTGGGGTCAACTAGTTCTCATTTTGGCCACCAGGTGGCTGCGTTTTTTTCCTATTTTTTTGTTATGAATTTTTGCGTGTCAAGGCTATTTTCGACTTCTCCAGAACAGCATGATAGAAGTGCTTAAAATTTTATCAAAATATAGTTGGACATTAGACAATGAAAGTTTGCGAAAATAATGTGGATATGTTAACTTTTGACAAAGTTATGTGATATCAGACTTTGTGACTGTAAGTGAGAGCTGCCACTGTACACTGGCAGCCATTGAAACAGCAAGGTATGTCAATTGATAATACATGTACAACCATCAGCAGAGCTTATAGAATCTGTTTGCGTCGTCCGTCTGTCCGTCCGTCCTTCTGTCCATCCGCAAAATTTATTTTAAGGACAAACTTTGCTACCACTCTACATACATGTATATAGCTGTACAAATCTAGACTGCAGTCCATGTGTTCCAATACTGTAAAAGCAGATCCCAGTCAGCAGAGCACAGGATCATCATGATCCTCTTGTTCTACCTTGTTTGGGCAAATCTTAAAAAATCTTCTGTGAAACTGCCCATCCGATTGCTTTGATGTCACACAGAAACACTCCTAAGGACTCTTATGTCTCAATTTGTTCACCAGGTGATGCTGCAAGTTTTTATGATTTTTTGTGTGTTTTTGCTATTTTGGACTTTTCTCCAGAACCGTCTCTCAGATTCAGCTGAAACTTGGTGGATATGTTCCTTGTAGAAGGGTCAAACAAAATTATACAGCAGGTGTCAATGCTGTGGATTCCTGATTTTTAACCAATTTTTCAATTTGGGTACTGATCGATAAATGCAGCTTTCCTATTGATTACTATGTAAGTCAATGGGCATTCTAATGCTAATTCACATTTTCGACTTCTTCTCCAAAAGCGTCATCCACCTTGTCTTCAAACTTGGCAGCAATGTACCTTGGGTCTCTACCAGATTTGTTCAAATGGACACACTCCATTGATTTTCTTATTTTTTAAATGAATTGTTTTGCTCTTTGGGGGGGGGGGGTAAATCAAGAGTATATGTACATGTCAGCTGAGCACAGGACTGTCACAGTCCTCTTGTTTCAAAAATTATTGTTACTGAATTAGCACAAGAAAATCTTGGATTTGTTACTATCTGAAGATGATAAGTAAAATTCTGTCCTATGGTTGAGCATGTGACACCAATATGGATGGTGCTGGGTCAAGCCTAGGCTCTTAGGCCAAAGCCTCTAGGCTTCCGTGGTGCTGGGTCAAGCCTAGGCTCTTAGGCCAAAGCCTCTAGGCTTCCGTGGTGCTGGGTCAAGCCTAGGCTCTTAGGCCAAAGCCTCTAGGCTTCCGTGGTGCTGGGGCAAGCCTAGGCCCCCAGGCCAAAGCCTACAGGCTTGCAGGTCTAGTTATACTTTAACCAGTATGGCCATGTAATGGGGTCGGGCACTGTGTGAATGACAGATGCTACCGTATGTTTAGTTTCATACCACTATGTCAGGCTGGTGTGGTATTTAGTTTAGGTTTAGTTCCTGTAGATGTTCCTGTAGTCGGCTGTGCAACATTTCTGTCAGCTTGTGTTGTATATTGCCATGAACTGTGTGCTGCCTGAAGTCTGCAGCTCAACCATTTGGCAAATACCAATCCTCTTGCTGCATCATGTCACTGCCTCTGACCTCTGACCTCTGACTTCCTTCATTTTGTTGACTGCCTACATGTCAAAAACCTGTTCCCTTTTCCTTTTTTTTTCAATTAGCAGTTTCCAACGACCAGCAGGTCTTGGTTTGAGCATTCTTCATTTGGCATCCGAGCCAGACTGCTGATGCTGTGTGATGGTCAGCATTCAGGTTGCTACCTACTTGATTACAGAGTTACTCCTTTGAGACACCCCTCCATTCAAAGACCACCTCTCTTTTCAGACCACCTCTATTAGGCCCCTAGTGCTAGCTTTTCCGTGTTCTTTTGCCTCTATTGAGAGAGCAGCGGCTTTAGGTGACCACTTTCGGATGCGCCTAGGTAGTCACCAGAGGCACAGTTTGACAAGTTCCTTCACAGGAGGCATACTATGGCTACTTTGGTCACGGGAGGCATACTATGACTACTTTGGTCACGGGAGGCATACTATGGCTACTTTGGTCACGGGAGGCATACTATGGCTACTTTGGTCACGGGAGGCATACTATGGCTACTTTGGTCACGGGAGGCATACTATGGCTACTGTAAATTGCTTGAATTTCGCTGTATTCTTATTTTCGCTTATTTCGCTGATGGCACAAAACCGTGAAAATAAAAACACAATGAAATAGTATTTTAACATTGTTTGAATGGGAATTATGTCCAAAACAGTGAAATTAAAACTACAGTGAAATGTCAAAAATACGAAAGCCGTGAAAAATTATACTCTCGAAAATAAATCAATTTACTTTGGTCACGGGAGGCATACTATGGCTACTTTGGTCACGGGAGGCACAGTGTGATTACTTTGGTCACAGGAGGTTTATCATTTTTGGTCAGAACTCAGAAAACAATTTTGATTGATTATGGCATGGTGTGTGGCACTGCTTCAGTTACAAGAAATGTAATAGGTGAGGTCACAATTACCTATTATCTGTGTATTCAGCTGAATACACAATCCAATACAGAGAAGTCTTCAGGGCGAGAGATGTGTATTCCCATTGGATTGCATGTTAAATTAACCTCAAATTAAAAGACTACTTTTAAAGCTTCAAGAATAAAATTTATGTCCGCATTTCAGCTATGTACATAATTTTACGAGACAAATTTTGCTGTTTCTACAACGAGTGATTTTAAAGTTATCAAGCTGTAAATCATAATGAAAAGTAATGGAAATACACAACTGTAGCCCTGAATGGCTGAAATGCCCTGCAGTATATTAAGCTTCTGTTCTTGCTCTCCCCTATTGTGTTAAAGGTAACTTTGTGACTGTATGTTGTTTACTGGTAACTGGAGGCCTTTTTGTGACAGAATGTTGTGCAGTCACAGGAGGAAGGGAATGTGAAGATTAATTCTGCTTACATGAAGCGTCTTTGGAATGGAGTTCTCTGGTCACACAGAGGATTGTAGGGTAGACTGGAGTGGTATCGGCAACAAGTGTTATGCAAGACTGTATGCTCAGCACTGCTCACCTTAGACATTGTATACTCTGTACTGGTCACCTTAGACATTGTATACTCTGTACTGGTCACCTTAGACATTGTATACTCTGTACTGGTCACCTTAGACAATGTTTACTCTGTACTGCTCACCTTAGACAATGTTTACTCTGTACTGCTCACCTTAGACATTGTATACTCTGTACTGGTCACCTTAGACATTGTATACTCTGTACTGCTCACCTTAGACATTGTATACTTTGCACTGGTCATCTTGGACATTGTACATATATACTCTGTATTTGTCATCTTTGACATTGTACACTCTGTAGTGGTCATCTTTGACAATGTATACTCTGTACTGGTCATCTTCAACATCGTATACTCTGTACTGGTCATCTTTGACATTGTATACTCTGTACTGGTCACCTTCAACATCGTATACTCTGTACTGCTCATCTTTGACATTGTTAACTCTAGTGGTCATCTCACACATTGTACACTCTTCATCGGTGATCTTTGACATTGTATACTCTGTACTGGTCATCTATGACATTGTATACTCTGTACTGGTCATCTTTGACATTGTATACTCTGTACTAGTCATCTTTAACATTGTATAATCTGTACTGGTCATCTTTGATATTGTATATTGTGTATCTGTCATATTTGACATTACTCATCTACAGGTGTACATCTGCCCCAGTCTGCAGAGCTCAATCATATTCATGTATATGGCATTGTTGTAAATGAGTCCAAGTGAGAGTTACAGATAGTAAGGACAGTAAGAAATTTTATGGTGGAGGTGAATTGGTAGAACAATTCATATGAAGTGATCACAATACAAGTTTTCTTATGCAATAACCATAACCAAGAGAATCAAATGTATGAATACCTTTCACTGAACAAATCTTGGTGAACTACTTCATGAGTGAAATGCACTGCATTGTGGGATACATGTGCTGTATCATGGGAATTGGACAATTTATCAGTTGAACAGTGATAGCAATACATAGAATTTATTGGTGTACGTCACTGTTGTTAAGTTTTTATCAGCATACTTACATATGTTGAAACTATTGGTCATCATGCGAAAGTTGGACCTTTGCCTTGGATGGAGGAGCAAACCCATTCATTACCATATTTAGCTTCAAGCATACTCAATGCTTAATTCTGACTCATAAATGTTTTTAAGAATTGACCATTGCCCGTACACCAGTAGCTCTGTGGAATGCTAGGGTACTAAGGCTTCCAGTGCCTCTACACCAGTAGCTAGGTGGAATGCTAGGGTACTAAGGCTTCCAGTGCCTGTACACCAGTAGTTAGGTGGAATGCTAGGGTACTAAGGCTTCCAGTGCCTGTACACCAGCAGGTAGGTGGAATGCTAGGGTACTAAGGCTTCCAGTGCCTGTACACCAGCAGGTAGGTGGAATGCTAGGGTACTAAGGTTTCCAGTGCCTGTACACCAGTAGCTACATGGAATGATAGGGTACTAAGGCTTCCATTGCCTGTACACCAGTAGCTATGCGGAATGCTAAGGTACTAAGGCTTCCAGTGCCTGTACACGAGTAGCTATGCGGAATGCTAAGGTACTAAGGCTTCCAGTGCCTGTACACCAGTAGCTATGCGGAATGCTAAGGTACTAAGGCTTCCATTCCCTGTACACCAGTAGCTAGGTGAAATGCTAGGGTACTAAGGCTTCCAGTGCCTGTACACCAGTAGTTAGGTGGAATGCTAGGGTACTAAGGCTTCCAATAATCTTGTACTTTCCTGTTGTTACAGATTGGGTTATTGACCAATAAATGGTCATCATTATCACAAGGTTATATATAACTGTTCATAATTCCATCCATGCTTCTTTTTAAATGATTTTTAATGAAGATATCCTGCTGGAGATGAGAGCTTACATAGGTTCACATTGCAGCATGTTTTTTTTTTAGATTAACAGATTAGATGCATGATTTGCACCAACTAATACAAAGAAAAGTTGCTGTCTGAGGTATCATTTCACACATTTATCAAGGGTATAATTTTACCATGATATATTATATTACCAGCAAAGTTGGGCTTGTCTTGCAGGATCAGTGCTGGTCGAGGGGGAGTGCCCTGACAGGGTATTGGAATAGCTGGCTTTATACTTCTCGTGATAATGTTATATTAGAGATCACAGTCTGGAGGCCATAATGCGGGGATATGCACCATGGGAATAAAAGACTGTGTGTCAAGAAATTAAACCAACCCAGATTGAGAAAAGGGGATTTGTAAAAAATGAACAACATTTTTGAAGCTACTTTGTTATCCTTTGCCTCTTTCACCTCTTATAATTGATCTGAGCTGGTAGCCTGTTTGGGCTGCTCTCAGGCCTTGATTGATGCAGTCTACAGCCTGCATTTCTATTTCAAGAATAAAAAAAAAAAAAAAAAACTGCATGTAAGCTCGCAAAGGTTGCAACAGTTTAACTCAAAACATCCTTGTTACATTTTTGTTGGATACATTCACAAAAGCCAGAGGAGTGTCCGTATGTATGTCTGTTCTACGACTTCTATAAATATGTTACAACAATCTTGCACTTGACCCGCTCATGTTGTGACAATCTGTTAAGTAAAGGATGTTAGGGAGTGTCAAGCAGGCTATAAAACAAGAGTATAATTTGATTGGCTCTTCATAGTGCCTCCATAGGGTCAGGGTAACTCTGTAGGGTCAGGGTAACCTAGAACTAAGAGCGTCCATAGGGTCAGGGTAACCTAGAACTGAGAGCCTCCATAGGGTCAGGGTAACGTAGAACTAAGAGCCTCCATAGGGTCAGGGTAACGTAGAACTAAGAGCCTCCATAGGGTCAGGGTAACATAGAACTAAGAGCCTCCATAAGGTCAGGGTAACATAGAACTAAGAGCCTCCATAAGGTCAGGGTAACCTAGAACTGAGACCCTCCATAGGGTCATGGTAACATAAAACTAAGAGCCTCCATAGGGTCAGGGTAACATAGAACTAAGAGCCTCCATAAGGTCAGGGTAACATAGAACTAAGAGCCTCCATAAGGTCAGGGTAACCTAGAACTGAGACCCTCCATAGGGTCAGGGTAATGTAGAACTAAGAGCCTCCATAGGGTCAGGGTAATGTGGAACTAAGAGCCTCCATAGGGTCAGGCTAACATACAACTGTGGAAGTACAATTTCAGGGCAGTCATTCTTTACGTCAGCTTTCAGATAATCAGTTTTATTTGGTGTCCCCCTCCATGATGATTCATGAATAAATACATATATATATATATATACATATATATATATATATATGTATATATAATCCTAGTCTTGGAGTAAGTCAGAATTTGAATTTTGCTTTTCATCATATGTTAGAGCCTATTCTAGTTCATATAGTTTTACTAAGTTATGCCATTATAAGCAAGAACTTGTGTTTTATTATTTATTTGCTATTATTTCACAATCTTGCATTAAGTTCAAGTGAGTTGTCTTTGCCAAATACATGTAGAAGGTAAAAAGACAAGCAGCTGGAAATTTAAGGTTGTGAAATATGCTTGATGGTTACTGCTGATAACCTGTGTATAAATTCATTTGGCTGTTGAAACCTTGAATTTTCTCAATTTTTGCATTGGATGTTGTAATAGTTAATAATTAAAGTATAGGTTTAGACATTGGCAGTGACTAGACTTTAATCTATGAGCAATCAAATCAGAATAAATCAGTTAGTTGCATAAATTAACAACAGATGGAGCTAGCAGTATGTTTCCACCAAGGAACCAACAGGTGCAGCTAGAGGCACTTGTAGGGTGAACAAACTTATCTCCTCCCATATGTCGGTCATTGCTATCAGGAGCAGACTGTGTGTTGTGCAATAAGTTTTCACTTGCCAGTAACACCTTCTGTTGGTGATATACGCCATTGTCAGATGCTGACAGTAACAATGATCGGAGACACGGAGACATTGACAATACAAGGCAAGGCACAGACACACCACACCAGCAATATGGGTGTATTGAACAAACCCACAATATTCAACTCCTGGCTCAGGGATTGTAATATTTAGTGGTGGACATATTGTCATGCATTGCTGTAAAAATATTAATATTTACAATGAAATAACAGAGTACAAAGACAACAGTTTAAGGGCAGTGCCACTGATAGGTGTTCCTGGAAGGTTTCTGTTTAAGGGCAGTGCCACTGATAGGTGTTCCTGGAAGGTTTCTGTTTAAGGGCAGTGCCACTGATAGGTGTTCCTGGAAGGTTTCTGTTTAAGGGCAGTGCCAGTGATAGGTGTTGCTGGAAGGTTTCTGTTTAAGGGCAGTGCCAGTGATAGGTGTTGCTGGAAGGTTTCTGTTTAAGGGCAGTGCCAGTGATAGGTGTTCCTGGAAGGTTTCTGTTCAAGGGCAGTGCCAGTGATAGGTGTTCCTGGAAGGTTTCTGTTTAAGGGCAGTGCCAGTGATAGGTGTTCCTGGAAGGTTTAAGGGCAGTGCCAGTGATAGGTGTTCCTGGAAGGTTTCTGTGTAAAGGCGGTGAGATAGTATTTACAATGTTTTGGTTAGCATTTTGAAATTTCTTGGACATATTCTATGAGTGGAAATCTGGGCTTCTTCCATTATTGGTAGTGCCACCCACTGGATTAACTAATAGAGGTCAAAGAGTGAAGAATTTGAAAATGCTATGATCTGTTGGAGTCATAATTTTTTTAAATGAAAAGGTGACAGAGTTCACCCTTTCCAAGATAAAAGACAATATGTATGACCCTTCACTGAAGTCAAAATTTACATCACCACAAGAAACATGATAAGTAAAGTCAGTGTAGTGTTTAATGGTAACCATAGGCAAAGGATCTACCATTACCGAGACATACGTCCATATGTCACAGTTGCTGCTAGTCCTATTGTAATATGTCCATGTACCCGCACCAGTCATTCCTTTTGTCAACAGTTCATTACAGTCAAGAAATGCCATCAGAATCATATAGAACATAATTATACAGAATATGAACAAGAAAACACTCAGCTAAATGCCGACAGTGTTGCTACAGGCACAATGCCTGGTACCAACACTGCTAAGTTGTGTGAGGAGGTCGGTTGGCCAACTTTAACCAAGAGAAGAGAATCAGCTGCATATTTGGTGTTTGCAGTTCCATCTAAAGTTACGGTCATGGGAATTGCATTCAGATAATTTCCTTGATATGCATTTCCGCCTTGAAAAAGTAGGTCAGTCACCTATATTATGCACTATCAAACTTCAAAATATGATACATTTATGGTACATTTGGTAGTGTTTGCCTCCCAATTTCCAACATGTAAAATGTATTGCCCTTTTCTAGGTCCTTTACGACTTAAAAAAAGGTCAAGGTCCCCCCAAATTTGCAAACTTTGACCATTGGACTAATGTATATTTGGGGTAAATTAAGAGTTCCACCTCAATTTATAATGAGAATGAATTTAATATCAGTGATGCTAGTTCCACTTATTACCACCAGTGGCGCCACCATAACTCCACACATCATAGACTGTGTAGAATAGTCCTATATATATTAATACACATGCACAATTTCATATGCAAGACCATAACATATATTCAGTGTAAATTTAGAAGTTCCATCTCCATTCATAATGAAAACAATCAATTTCATGTACTTTTTGTACCTTCAATACAACTCCCACCAGAACTCCACGTCATAAGCTTTAGTGTGTACTGTAAGAGCCCTCCTTTGGGAGACCACCTTTTTGTGACCACTTCTCTGATGGCACTAGGGGTGGTCTCTCAAAGGAGTGGCTTTGTCATTTGTCACGAGGTAGTTGATAGGTTCCCCGGAGCTGGTGCCATCTACTTAATTAGCCCATAGCGGCACAGCCCTACACTGGGGTGGAGATGGCGTCCAAGTTAAGGGTGCCTTTCTCTACTTGCGTGGCCAAGAAGTTCACTGAACTATCTGATGAACTTACCAGGTCCAGTGACACCCCAGAAACAGGAGCCTCTGGGGAACAATCCTGGTTCGTTTGCTGGCTTAGCCAAAGCCGAGGCTCGAGCTGTACTGGATGAGTTGGCCCCGTGTACAACTTCACTCCTGCAACTGACGCTCCCTTACAGGACCGCCCCATCAAGGAGTCAGAGTGCATCACCCTGCCCCTCTCATCGCTCTGGGGTTGAGCAGGCTGCATGGGTTATGACCATTGTGGGCTCCTTCCTGGACTGTTCGGGATGGTCTGCCACGCGCCTTTTAGAGGAGGGATATGATAATCCTGCGGTGGATCACTATGCTCAACACTAATGTGAAGTTAGTGTGGCGTAATGCACTTCCCTTGGGCCCTGTTTGGCCAGGGGTATGTCCCCCTCCTTGAGACGGCAGACAACATGGCCAAAGAGAAGCCACAGAAGTCTCTAGATGAGGCTTTGATGCAAGAGGTCGGCTTCCTCCTGTCAGCCTGCTACAGCTGCACGTGGCCCTAGATAACAGCAGAAGCTGCAGAGGGCGAAGCCAAATATATAGGCTGGTCAGCCTTAGGAGTTGGTCTTCTGGTGCTAAGGGCAGCCAGAAGCCAGTGCCTTTTCCCTAGCAATGTGCCAGTCGTCTGACGCCTCTGCGGGCTCACCGGTCTGCGATCCCTCTCCACCTTCTTGGTGAGGATTGGTTGGCGATCTCCATGCACTTTAGGTGATTTGTCAGAGGTCCCATCAATTTTTCGTGGGTCCTACCCACAATGCCATGTGTGCTGCCCCCTCCTTTCAGGATTTTTGCACATGGCATGCAACCTAAATCCCACGGCTTGCGTCAACTTGGGAAATTTGTCTTGAAAGATGGCTGTAACTGTTTATGACATCATGGCGGAGTCAATTAGTTACGCTTCTGGTGCCATGCTTCCAAGATTTCTGTCCTGATCATTTATGTAAAACCACGTGAATAAAAAGTACATATGTAGTATGCCTGTGGCATGACTTACCAAGTTACTGGTTTTCACGAGTTCCACATGACAAAATGTGTACTAACTTTGTTTACTTTTCTCAGAAATACTAATAAAACTACTTTTTCCAAAAGAAACACACAACCTTCTTTCATATCCCCCCCCCCCCCCCAGGATAATTTGTCTGTGTGTCTGTCCGTCTGACAGTGTATCATATAGGAGCATTGTTGACAGTGTATTCTATAGTGAGATATCTGTCCCACCAGAGACTTTTCACGTGATGAATCAAAAAGGTGTCACAAAGGTGTCTGGGTTACATATGTTGAACAGAACTAGTCTGGGGTTATTGATGTATTTGAGTTCATTGTTTGTAAGCTTCTTCTCCACGCCCAATAACAACAAATGCAAAATATGAAAGAGATTTGCCGTTTATTCTCCTCCATTCAGAGAGGTTAACATTGCATCATCATAATGGTCATTGCGCTGGCTTGCTGCCCCTCTGCTACGTGGCCTCATCCTGTCCACTGCGCTCTATGGAACCCTTTTGCTCGGCCTTTGGAAGGCTGCTTGGGTCCTCCACACCATTCCACTAACTACATCAGGATGAACTTCAGCCAGGGTAAAAACTAACGGATAAAAATGACAAGGATACGGGATAAAATGGATTCTTTCTCATCAAGCCTTGTTAACATAAAATTTCAGGAAATAACGTCTACGGCATCATTCACTTACTTAGAGCTTTTCCTGTTTCTCAAAATCTCTAAAATGTCTTTTATTTACGCATTCATTCTAAAAAGATCTTCCTTGATCCCCACACATTGTTTACTCTGCCCCGTTACAAAAAGTTACATCGCAGTGTGGGCAGATGTATTGGCCTACTAGGGTCAAGCCTCAGAGCTGATGCAAACAAGCGCACGGAGAACTAACACTACAACATGTATGTTGTCCAGTACAAAGGTTACATAGTCAAAATACATTCCTGAAAAAGGCCATATTATCAGTCATAAAAATAAGTTTTCAGCAATACATCATATTTTTTTTCTATACAAGATTAAGAGCGAGGCTGGGCTGGAAGGCAAGCTGGTGGTGACCTACAGAGGGCGCTGTTGTTGATGTAGGGTGCTGGTGCTGGTCTCTCATACTAATGGGTATATATGTATATATCTGGTAGAAGCTGATCTCACCCCCAGCTGCCCAGAGCCCCCACGCTGACAAATAAAGTGACTGGTACATAGCTGGTCAACTAGTGTAGAGTTGCATGCACAAAGGAACAGCGAGTGTCCAGTATGTAGCTATAAGCATCACCTTTGTAAAACATCTACAAAACAGTCATATACAAGTGTGGTAGTTGTAGTGGTCGTGCTACCAGTTCTCCGCTCTGTCGTCTCCACAATAATGTTCTTTGTCATAAATGCAAAGCAAACTGATAAAGATGGCCGACTACAACTGCGGCAACAGGGCACCATGTAATATACAGTATCAATTTGCTTCATATGTTCGCTATAAAACGTTGAATGTTTCTGCATGCCAGACTGGCCTCCAGGCAATGGAACATGGCAGCAAGTTCATTTGGCTGGACTTGGCAATGTCTCCGTGGCAGGTAGGATGAGCCACTCACAGTCCACTTGTGGGAAGATGGCTGCAAGAGACAGCAAGAGACGGGCGTTAGCCCGGCACAGCGCTTAATACTGGGAATCACACAGTATCCATCTTTCTAGACAAACAAAAGTATAGGGGCACTCAAACAACTTCTTGTACAAATTTAGGAATCTTTATTGGAACTTTCTGTTTAAATTATAGACATATTAATATGAAACTTTTACTGTCAAATGCATGTAAAATATAGGAATAAACCATTAAGTCATTGCCTCTGATGTCTATTTCAACTAATGAGTATCACGTGTCTGCATCTAAAGTTCTCCACACACTATTGGTGGATATTAAGGTAATGTCCCATTGATTTTGGATGATTTTGTTAATTTTGAAATATATTTTGGAAGTGATATATGTTATCCGTTACATGTCCAAATTTGCAAGTTCCTGTCCCAAGACTATTGGAAAAATGACAAAATACTTTCACTATTAATATCGAAGTCAATAGAACATGTTACCCTTTAGATCTTGATTACAGACAATTGCACAACAAATGGTCATATCACATATTAGATGAAATTCTGATTTAAATTAAACAGAAACTAAATTACTCAGTAACCCTTGAAGGTAAAAACATGTCTGGGATTTTATAGGGAATGAAGTTTTTTTTGTTAGAATATGTATCAAAAATGAAGAGTCGTTTACCATTTAAAGAAAAAAAATGAACAAAACACATCTGTATGAAAAATCAGCTATGTTTTTACAAAAATGCTAAGTGTTTGTACACAATCTGAATTTGACTTCCACCTTTACCGATGACAGATTTTGCAAAACTTTGCAGTCAATTGAGAATATAATTGATTAGTTAGGAATGCACATTATATATACCATAAGTTACTTTGCCTGGTTGGACAATATGTTAACGTTAGTCACAGGAAGATGTGTTCTTATTCTACACCAAAATGATCACACATAACAACTGTGGCTGGTCTTCATTTTTTCCGTCTTGCATAAGGCTACTTCATTAGCACTCGCACCATTCACCAAAAGTCGACATCTCAAAACTTATAAACTTGACTCGCGTGTCCTCACAAATGCTTTCTTCTGTATGAACAGGTCATTTATATACAATGGCAGCCCAGCCATCGTTCACCACATCACACACACAGACTTTGGTCCTAATTTTAACACCTTCAAATAATGAGTTCTTACCATTCTAATACAATATGCACACTACGAGGGGCACAGGCATGTATTTGTCACAAAAATCTGTTTGACACAAAAATACCTGACCTTGTTACATTAGACTCGCCACAGAAAAACACTTAGAACTCACCATGGGGAAAAACTTATGATTCTTGTTGACTCTCGCTTTCTGTTCTGATCTCTATCTTCTCTACAGACAGGTCAGGGTTCATGTCTGTCACCTGACGGATTGCTTCAGCCAATGCCTGCAACATTGTAACACTCCATGAAGAATTTATTCTCAACAAGTGTCAAAATTAATGTATTGAAACTTTTTTTTTTTTTGCTTTCACGAAAGTATATTTGGTATTTTTAGCCTGATTATTTCTCAATATGTTGAATTTAGTGTCCTTTACTACAGTGCTTAGTGACCTTGAAAAATAGGTCATGGTCACTCATAATTTTACAAAATCTGACTATTGACCGAACGTGTAGTCTAATATCGATTTATCACAAAAATGAATTTAATGTGTTTTTTAAGCTGATGGTACTTTGAATTAATACGACAAGAGGCTCCACACAACATACAAATGTTGCCTGCACTGTGGGCCCCTCTTATAAGGCCACATGAGGCCACCCGAAATACAGTCCAAAAGTGGCCTGGGGGGGGGGGGGGGGGAATATAATGGATATGTCACACTTTCTGCATACAAATGGTGGTCTCATAAGAGGGGTGGCCTTTGGTGAGAGGGGGGCCACTGTATAATGTTCCTGTAATGGTACATAGATATATGTCGACAAGTTAAGATGTAATGACCATCACAAAGTTCTTTTATAAAAATGCCTTCTCCATGACCTTGAGAAACCAGGTGAAGGACATGTATATTATGCAATGTCAGACCTGTACATATGATACATATTTGTGGTATATTTGGTATCATTAGTCTTGTTCTTCTGCAACCTACTCAATTAAATGTCCTTTACTCACTGCTGAATGACCGTGAAAAATTGATCGTCACCCAAAATTTCATATAATTTGACCATTAGCTTGATGCACTTTGGAGTAAATTTTGCCGTTCTGTTTCAATTTCTTATCACAATAATGAATTTAATGTATTTTTCTATAACTATGATGTTAGTTCCAATAATTACCACCAGTGGCACCACCATGACTCCATATCCTTGATTTTTATCTGTATGATATTCCTATAATGGTACGTGGGGGTATGGCCACAAATTCAGATGTAATGACCATCACAAATAAATCGTTTCCTGAAATGTATTCCCACTTTGACCTTGAGAAAGCATGACAAAGTCATACATCCATCCATCAACTCAAAAACTGTATAGAAGGCCATGCAACTACTATCATGGTTATCAACTTGCAACTGTCTTGACATTACTCTAAGTTGGGTTAAATGTGTTTGATGGGCCCAACACACCCCAAGTGCCATGCATTACACAGACAGTGCATCACAGTCAGCCTACATCCTCACATCGTGTCTGTCCATTTATGCCACTGTAATGTGGTCTTTTGAGTTCAAGTCTTAATCAATGAATTATGTCACTTTAGTCTCACATTTTTTGTAATATTATAGCACCATAGTGTTGAGATACTCCTAGCATTTGCTTCACCTCATACTTACAATACTCCTCATTGCACAATTTTTCCATCAGCAATTTGATTATCTGCATGAAGTCTTCCTTCCAGGAAGTAGTATTAGTTATTCTTAATATCTACCTGATGTACGTGTGGCCAGAATGACAGACATGAGTGAGTGCAAAAGCTCTGTGACCTATGGTCAGCCGAGCAAAAAAAAAAAAAAGGTAGAAATATGGTAGGTGGATTTTTTAATTTGTTGACTTCTAATTGTGTCCACAAACTTTGAATAATTAAATATTGAGGATTTGGTAAAATAATACCTCAGCAACAGGAACTACCTGCCCCCCCCCCCCCCCCCTCCAATAAAATGACCTCCCATGGGCCTAATGCTCTGATGACATATAACTTCAAGGTCATCAATATTATGCAAGAAAAACCTTACACAAATGATGCACATTTGCGGTACACTTGGTATCATTTGTCCAATTCTTTCTCAATAATGTGTTTTTAACACCTTTGGGTCCAATCTTCCATTATACCTTGGATGGTGCCACCAGATTTTGATGTGTCTTTCATATTTTTGCCTGAGAGACACTCCCATCAAGTTTCGAGATGATTCACAACTAACATTTTGCAAAACAGCATTCTCACAATTTTCCTATTTTGGCCCATTAATAATATAGGTGGTGGCAAAACCAATATAAACTTGACCTAAATTTTCAGACCCTTGATAAATACGGACAGTTCTATGTGGCTAACATGACAAATGTTGACAGTATCATGTTCACAAACAAAAGTTTATGGACAGAGTGCCACAGAAGAGACTGGAGTGATGGCAAGAGCTCTGTGACCTATGGCCACCAGTGCTTAACAAACATTGCCTACCCTGTCATGATCGACATCCTGGTCACCCTCACTGGTTATCACCATCTTCCTCTCGATCCTGGTCTCCACCATTCCATCCTTCTCCGTCTTGTACTGAAACATGAGCAAAACAACATCATTCTGCTGCCTAGCAGTCAATAGTCCACTGGTGTACCCCAGGGCAACTTACAACTTGGTTAAAAAGTAGTACCAATCTCAAGCTTTATTATTATTGTCCCAATTAGAATTAGAACAAACACTTTCATGCATCAATTTAACTGCAGTTTGATTTTTAATTTTTTTTCTCAGATGGTTATTACAATATCAATCCAATTGTATTCATTGACAGGAACAAAACTTGCACCAAGTATATGGTTAAAGATTTAGAACTGACAAACAAATTAATGAACACACTGCCCATGCCAGCCGCTCCGACCCGTCAACACCGCCATCAATGAAGGAAGCATCACCAGAAAGCACTGGGTCACGGGGGCCTGTTACTGGCAAGCCAAGGTCACAAGCACAATATACAAGCTGTGGGTAAATCACACCCATCCCACTAGTGCTGCCATCTGGGGTTAGAAGAAGGCACGAGAGCCTTCTTAAGCTCATGCTGCCATTTTTTCAACCATAGTAAGTCTACAGACAACCTTCCCCCCGAGTAAGTTTAGACACAATTACATGCTTTTTGCAGCTGGAGAGAGATAAGATGTTGAGTTATTATACATGGTTGTGTGGACTAGCTTCCTTTGTGCCAAGGCTACCTAGTTGTGACGGAGGTGGCTGGCCGCCTTACCGTTGTCGTCTCAATGGTTTGAGACCTGGTGCTGTGGGAGTGTGCACTGACCAGCATACCCGGGTCCAGGTCTCCTGCAGAACCTTCAGTCTCGTACGTGACTGTTCGAGTCTCAGTTTTTACAAGTGGCACATCAGTGGTGGATTGGATTTGATTCTCGACATTCGGGTCATAGGTCACAGCCTCAGTGTCAACTGTAGGGGGCTACAATCAAGACCAAACAAGCGACCTTCACCATCTACTGGCATGAAGCAGGGAAGGTGACTAGCCCTGGAGGGCGCATGACGCCCCTCACGGCCATCTAAACATCTTTGGCGGAGGAAAAAAAATCTAGTCACTTTGTCTAGAATTTGTAGGTCTCAAGGTATGTTGAAGGAGTGTCTGTCATGACAATCTTAAGATCTTTTGACAAAGAAAAAGACAAAATTTTGAATTTGTCCAAAAATCTGCTTGTTTTGTCAAACATCTTCTGCAGCATAAAAAACTGAGAAGTTTAGCCTGTGAACCTGTCTGCCGATGTGCCAGAGCATCCATTACAGTCAAACCAGACTTTCTTACGTTACTCACGTTAACGATGACGTGTGGGTACAAACCAAGGTCCACAGCTGGAAATAAAAAACCATACTCCCGGTGTGGCAAGAATGCGTGCTCGTGTTTACAACAAAGCATGCAAAAGGAAGAGAAAAGTGGTAAGAATGAAGAGACATGCATATTGGAATGGCAACTACTGCTACAGTCCACCCATGCCCTACTAGCTGGGAGAGTACGCAGATTGAGTGAGACATGGCTGAATTGGGAGTGAAGCAGTGTCCAGGTATCCCATTACCCGTCATGGCTGCCGCCATAATGCATCTACAATGACAGCTGCAACACATGATCCACATCACTATATGTAACATTGGACAACCACGCTGCTTGTGGCAGTGGCCAGCATGGGACAGCCACTAGGGGGCGCTGATTCCATTACCTCTGATGTGGTGGTGGTTTTGGTGACAGTTCGTTGCGCGGTGCTCGTGGTATACTCTCCATCTTGCCACTCGCCGGGCTGCGCCCCTCCTGATCCAAAGAAAGCCAGCCTGTCCTTCTGGTCCGGAGGTAGACCGTCCTCCCCCTCGCCCCCAGCTCCACCCTATGAAACACCCACAGCAAGTCACAACACACGCAAAACACTCTGCTGTCCTGCCCCACTCTGCCACCCTCACACACACCACCCAGCCTGCTTCACTGCTTCAACCAACTGCAACGCTTTATACTCAAAAATGGCCTCAATTGATTTAAAATGCTCGTCACAGGGTTGTAGTTTGTACTCCAAGGACCATATGCTAAAAGCAGGTTTCAATTTTATCAGTCTAAATGTTTGTATTTATGCAATCAAGTAAAGCTTAGCAAAGACCTTGATACAACCCAAGTCGAGCCTGTTACGAGCATACAGCGGGCTGTCAGAGGCCTGTATTGAGAAGAAATTTGATCTATACACATCATGCCCAGCACTATCTGTCAAGTTGCAAAAAATTGAAATGTTTAGTCTGGGTCTTTAGTAACTCATAATGGCAACATTTAACCACTTACAAATATCACTGGCTAAAGGGAACAACTTTAGCATTTGGCTAATTGACAATGCCAGAGTCGTTCCCAAATAGCCCAAAACCCAAACTAAAATGCTGAGCAAAACAATTCATATTTCCAAAAACTATAACGATCATCAAGAGTTTTTTCCCAGTTAAGTATATTTCTCTTAGTTGCAGTTGAAAGAGTTGTGTGTGATGCTCTTTTGCCACCAGGTGTCACCTCTGTCTAGCAGCTGAGCTTGGTGGCAAGCAGGTGCCCAGGTCAACACATGCAAACCAAAAAAAAAAAAAAACCAAAAACAAACTTCATTTCAATGCAGGCAAATATTGCGAAAACAAAAACTTACATGGACTACAAATCTGCGAATACATGAACAAGCTTCAAGTTGCCCAGACTTAGTCATGTTTATAATCATATTTCTAATAAACAATGATGCAACTAAACACAAGTCTAATGCCATACCCACACTGTCAGCAACTTGCAAAATAGTTCATTTACTTTTTTATTGATTTTTATGTTTTAGTATGAAAAAATTATTATCTATCCATACAGAAGTCAGATACGCACAGTTCAGTGGTGTGATGGTATATGACCACTAAGGTCAGACCCCACAGCCACTTGACTCCCTGCATAACTACTTGTCACCTTATTCTATTGTTAGACAATGGACAGACAAGAGAATAAAGACAGTTGGGGTTGCTTAGCAGGCAAATGACAGCCACAAAACACCCACCGACTGTCGGCTACAAACATAGGTTACACCTACATGTAAACACCAATGTCACGTTATAAACAACAATACTTTTAATATGAGCTCTTAGCTACACCTAGAATACTGGCAAAGCCCAGGTCATCCCAGCCATTACACTCCACAGAAATTCGTTTAGCTCAGTGCTTATGTGAGTAGCATCGGTGACAGCACTAAGCATTCTGAGCCATTAGAGACGATACCTTTGCACTGTACCACTAATACACAGCACAAGGCCATCAATACTGGTGCTGAGACCAGACTTGGCCAGATGGGAATCCCTACCACCATCGTCTCTGTCTACACCAATCCTGGTGCTGAGACAAGACTTGGTCAGCTGCAGGTTTCCCTCTGTCCTTGTCTGGCTCTAGCCAGGATGTCCCTGTCCACCTTGACCTCAGGGCCATCTGCCAATACTCTAAGCCCAACTACTGCAGGCCTACACTGTGCCTATGACATGCAGTGTGTCTGTGTGTCCGTCCGTGCCTGTGTGTAATGTAACTCTTAACAGCACACTCCCTCTTTTTTAATCTTACTGCATTTTCATTCACACATTGCAAGAAAAGTGAAAAACCAAGATCTGAATGGTTCAATGTAACTTCAGGAGGTCAGAACATCATTGCTCAGTTTTCACAGACCCTTGCATTAGCAGGGTTGCCATTCATATTTTCAGCCTGCAGTCCACTAGAGGCCTGGTATAGTTTTTCAGTGAATGGTACAGAATAGGACTTTGCTCTTAGAATATCAGACTTGATAGTGTTCAAACGGTACATGGGCTTACAGATTTAGGTTTGTTAAGTTTCTCTTTGTATTAAATAGACTGTAAATGTCCTGAAAATACCCCCCACCCCCACCCACCACCACGGCATAGTGTTTGACTTATTTTGCTTGACCAAACCAAAGTTAATCACAAAACTGCGTTCCAGATCACCAGGATCATCTCACAGTCACCAGGGCTTCCACCAAAAGGGAGTCGCAATTTCTCACCTTATTTGGGCTTGTTTTAGATGGTAGAAAACCTCATTTATAAAATATAGACCGTTTGTATAGGCAGTTAACACAGAACTGAAATAGTGACTGAAAATGAACAGGGCCTGCTAAGTGTACAGGGACCACATTCATTTAAAGAGTGGTGATCTAGTGTCCACATTCAAACTGTGGAATGTGTCCTTGTCCACTGATACCATGTGGTATGGATTTACCAGCAAGGACATGAAGCTACAGGGCTTGGAGATGTTCTTTTTAACAGCACACTCTGGGCTGATGTCAGCTACAAGTCGGGACAGGTTAAATAGGATGCTCTGTTCACTACACATGAAAGCTGTTGACCAATGACCATGCAGGCTGACATGGACCTTGACACTCACAGACACGACTGGCAAACATACACAGGTCACATGACTGATTACATGCAAATAGGTCACATGACCTGGTAAATACACATAGGTCACAAAAAGCAAAATCTTGATACAAGGTAGTGGTGTCAACATGATAAAGCATGAGAGTCGAGTACGAAGGTGTTTCCGAACGGCACCACCATGCTCTGTACCATGTATTCACCAGCGTAATTATGTAATACTCATCAACATATACAATAGGTCACATGACTTATAACAAGGCGTCAACAATATGATATATCAAGCTCAAATAATCTTAAAGCTGCTTTGCAAGAAGCCGCATAAAGTTTGAAGCATGCTAATTCAAATCTTTATGCCACATATGCATAGATACCAGGATTGTAGCAAGTTTTCAAACGCACAGGCATAAGACTAAACGGTCCACGCCCCTCCTGTGTACCCATAGTGCACCGAGGCACAGCTTCAGGCTAGCCAAAGAACAGCTGCACATTAACGGGCAAATAGGACAGTCCAACATCCCAGGAACAGCTTCAAATTTTGACAAAAAAGTGTGGACATATACATGGAAAAATTTTAATGGAATTAGGATAAAGCAGGGAGATCTGGGAGCTGTTGGACTATATCTGTGAATCCATGACTTGGACAAGAAATAAACTGCAACAGCATCAAATAAAAAATGAAAAACAAGAGGCCCATAGAGCGAATGCCCTGCTGGCGCTGTGGCCATATTGCACCTGTTCATTTCAAAGTTGTGAGTCCTAAAGTGGCTTCTAAACATGTGAAGCTTATGTAAATTAAGCTCCACATGTAATCAAAGCTTATTTCTGCAAATTCCTGTGATGGATATTGTTGCATGTGCAAAGACAACAATGAGCGAGTCAATAACTTTCTCCTCAGTGACCTTGGGACAGAAGATTAAGGTCACCCAGATTATGTAATACAAGAGGCCCATAGGCCTGCCTGGTGCTGTGCTGACATTGCCATTGATGTCCAAGCTACACCCTGCCATTACAAAATCACTGTTTCAACTTCTCAGGCATGGTGACCTCACAAAAATTCGTCAAGGTAATGATATTAAATAATATTCTACCTTTGGCCATGGTCTACATATCCTATAAATATGGCAAGTCTAATCCAATTACTTTTCCAAATATTGAATTTTACATCTTAAAGCATATTTTGGCTCATAATTTCCATCAAATTATAGGTGGCACTACTAGTATCCCTAACAACTTAGACTTTGACCTCCCCCCCAATCCCACCAAATTCAGTGAAGATCTCCCAAAAATTAAAGATACTAGCGTGTTCACAAGATTTTCCTATTTTGACCCCTATATTACATAATGATGTAGGTGACACCACCAATATCGAACGGGGCCTAGATATTCATACATCCTCTAAGTCCTGAACGTTATATTGGGCTAACTTGAAAACTGTGGATGGTATCGCACTAATGAGCAACAGTTTACGGGCAGATGACCGATGGACAAACAGACAGACATGAGCAGTCACATAAGCTCTGTGACCTTTGGCCAGCAAAGCTAATAAAAATTGACAGTCGGCAGCAGATAAGCGATGGCGGCGGACTGGTGCACACCAGGAAGCACCTGCTCACCAGCAGCACCAAAGATGTGCGGTCTTCGTACCGAGACTGACAGCGGAAGACACACCCTTGCTACAAACAGCTCTTACTATGAACTGACATTACACGTATCAAGACTCCATACTCTGACCCAAGTGGGCTCTATGTGTAACCCCAGATTCCCTGCGAGAAGTAGTTTCTTTAAGTACAGTGTGTTAGCCATGTGGTGTCAATCTGTCAACTTCAGGAAGTGTCATCATGAAAGTTTGGATATTATGGCCACAAATAATGATATTCACTGTCAATGCTTACTTAAACGTGAGTATATTCGCAACAAAATATTTATTACATGAATCCTGACCTATGGAGAATCATGACAAAGATGGCTATATGAGTGATCCCTCTTGTGTGACAATATCACAATGATCTTTCTAGTCATCTTGCCAGCATACTTGGGCAAAATGTGTTTTTGTTCAAACGAAAAAAGCTGCTCTAGTTTTCACGAGTGAGTGTACAACTGTAATGTTTGTCTCAACATTACTGCAGCTCATTCTAATCTTTTATTATGTGAATCAAAATAAAAATTTTACATCGCATCATATTCCCAAAGCAGCATTTCTTTCTTTTCTTTCATATTCTTCCAAAAATTTGCCATGCACTATTGTATACTTCCTGAAGTTTGTTTTAAACTTAATACAGGTTTAACCACTTACCAGCAACAGAATTGGGGAAAAAATGTTAATTTAGACTATGCAGCTGTGTCTCTATATCTCAACTATAGTGTCTGATATCCCATAAAAAGGTGAGAGCCGGAATCTTGCTGAGATCTACACCCCTATAATTTCCCTTCTGTTCCCAAGCTTTATGTTGTCACATGCTTATTCACCCTTTAACCTCCACATTCACTACAGGCCTGGTGGTTTCATCTTTTTCTCTTCACAGAAACCACTTCAATTTACGTGTGTCTAAAAAATGTTATATCACCAAACAGAAAATCTCTTTGATATTTTATGCAAAAATTTTCATAAATTCTCAAAACATCCATTTGGACTTAAAATAAACAGAATGTGTGAGGCAGACATCAAAGGCGTGAATACTAGACCCTTAGCTACGGGAAGACTCCCATACTATTTGCTTAGAAGTGCAGTAGTTGCACTGGAAATAAATAAAGCGTTTCAACTCTTGCCAGTGTAAGACACAATACAAAAAGCATGAAATGATAAGGCACTATGCACCCCTCGAGTCCCCCACTGCTGGACCACAGACAACATTAAGAAGCAGGCAACACAAGACAGCCAGTGAACAAGCAAAGGGAGCACCTTGGATCCTGGTGGGCCCGTGGCTGTGATGTATACGTTCTTTGTGATGACTACTGGTCCACCTTCTCGTTCTGACCCCGGCCCACCGGCACCTGCTGCATTGGGGTCGTTAGGGTCATAGCCCCCATATCTACGACCGTAAGGGTCATTGGGGTCATAGCCATCATGAGATGCATTGGGGTCATTAGGGTCATACCCCTTATATCTGCGACCGTAAGGGTCATTGGGATCGTCTGTATCGCCTGCTCCATGCTGAAAACAGACCACTCACTTTGACTAACAGCTAACACACAGGACTTTGAGACAATCAGTGACAATGGCGTGACCCAGCGATGATCCAGTAATGTGCTTGGGAGGGCACCTGCTGGTGAACTGCACATGACAAAGTCTGTGAAGTGACTCCTGCAGCACAAACTATGACCTACTCCCAAGACTATTACGGCTGACCAACTGGTAGCCCGCACTGTCACACCAGTTAGCTATGATGGTTATGGGCCTGAGCTCACAACGTTCTGGAGATACATCAGTTCTATTAATTCAAACATCAGTCCTCGTGCTCACTCTGGTAAAATGCACAGGTTTCCTCAAAAGTCATATACAAACTGTCAAAAACATGACAATGCAGATCTGTGTTTTGTTACTAAAATTAGTTCACACCATTACATTAACTACTCAATCGGTGGTTTCACAAGCACAAAATATCAACTGAATGACATACGATGTTAACTGTGCAATCATTGTTTCATTACACCATCATTTATTCTGATCTATAGCTCTGGGCCTCCCAGAACCCATCCCAGTTCACACATCTCACCTTTCCTTCATCGCCGTCATGCCCGCTGCCTGGTTTGACTGTCTTGACGTATGCCACACGTGTTGCATCTGGACCTGTTCCTGCCAGGATGCCCACCTGTCCCTCCTACAACACAGACAGCTACATGTTACTGGTGTGGCCACGAGGGGTGTGGCCATGCTGCGCCATGCAGGTTACACTGGCCTACTGTACTCCGCAAACGCTTCCTTTTCAACCACACGGCATCTCATGCCTGGGTGTTAGCCAACTTCTCTCTAGTAGCAGTTGCACAATCTCAATATCTCACACTTACCATCTATACAGCCCTACAGCTCTATCTGCACACTCCTTCATGCTGCAGCAGGCACCACTTGTCAGGATATACGTGTCTGTACTGCCAGTCTGAGTACACGCACGTCACTACGGTCACAGATTATATGGACGTCTGTCCTGTCAGTCTGAGTACACGCACGTCTCTATGGTCAGCGAGTATATGGACGTCTGTATCGTCAATCTGAGTATATGCATGTCTGTATGGTCAGTCTGAGTATATGCACGTCTGTACCCTCAGTCTGAGTATATGCACGTCTGTACCCTCAGTCTGAGTATATGCACGTCTGTACCCTCAGTCTGAGTATATGCACCTCTGTACCGTCAGTCTGAGTATATGCACGTCTGTACCCTCAGTCTGAGTATATGCACCTCTGTACCGTCAGTCTGAGTATATGCAGGTCTGTATCGTCAGTCTGAGTACCAGGTATATGCAGGTCTGTACAGTCAGTCTGAGTGCTTCCATGTGTGTCGTCAATCTCGGTACACATATGTATGCATAGTTGACGGGGTGGTTGTGTCTGTGTATTCAACCCTACATAACCATGTGTTCAGTCTGCTAGGGTGCAACTGTTGCTGTTCGTGAGTAAATGTCAGTGTGGGTGACAGATGTCTGTCATTTTGAATGCATAGGTGTCTGTCAGTATGAGTGCATGGGCATTTGTCCATTTGTAAGTTTATTGGCAAATCTCATATTGACATCAAGTGAGGTCAAAAAGGTGCAGTGTACAGTCAAGCGGAGCTATCCAGTCTGTCATGAAGTGTTCTCATCTTTTCGCCACCAGTGTACACAAGCTGTGTAAGTCCACTGGCTGCCTGCAGGTGGTGCTGTTAGTACACTGTAGACCTGGGCTACCAGTGCTATCTCCAAGTGTGAAAATATTTAACACTACCAGAACTGCTTATGTTAAGCTAATAAGGCAAATGTACAAGTAATATGAGAATCAGTACAGCAACAGCATGCAACAGCATGTTATATCTTTTAGTAAAGCATTTGTGAAGTTGTAAACTAAAGAGTGTGGCTTTATCGGAGACTGGTCTCCCTGCGGCTGCCCTTCCACAGCTCTGTTAGTGTTCTGGCTCAACTCTCTAAAAATAGGAACACAAAACAGGACAAATTCAGAGATGCCAACAGCCAAAAATTCTTATTGGCACATTTTAAGGAGAACTTTCTAACTCTCATGTACCAGCCACTTGCAACAAATCTTAAGACATTGCTCAAGAAACTCACAAAATTGAGCTTTTTTGCATGTTTTTTTGTGAAAGGTTCCCTATGACAAAGCATAATTGGCATCTCTGTTGGTAAACGGCACAATGTTAGTGTTGTAACTGGCAATATATTGCAAAGACATATAAATGTTTGCAGACAGCACCCAGCCAGGCTGGCTGGCTGGGTGGTGGCTGGCTGGAGACCCCCTGTACGCGAGGGGAGGCCAGGGGAGCTCACCAGGGCACTGCCTCCACAAATATACATCTAGGTCTAGGGAAAATTGGAAGTAAACTTGCAAAATGAAAAACCAAGCACGGAAAAGGTTAGACGGTAATAGCTTGGTGGGATCCGTCCAGTGCTAGCAATGCCCTCTGGTGGAGCATGCAGAAGCAAATGTGTCAAATGCTGGGAAAAACAAACACATTTCTGTAATTCAACTGTAAACCCAGGCCAGTCTGCAAGGCATAGCTCTCCAGTTGCGCAGTCTATAAAACACTCTCATGAAAGGGTAACACTGTTTGTTGAAACCAATTGTTATTTTTGAGCCTTTTTGTCTAGGTAATAAGAGTTAAATACTGCAAAGCCTAATATTTCCCTGCTTGTTGTGTAGAGCTATGGCAGGCTGGCCTGTTAGACTTAACAATCATGCAGGATGGCAAACTGGTGTGACACAGGAGCCTCTCCAGCGACACCTGGTGGCCAAACGCCTGTGGCTCTGCTGTGCCATTGATGCCATGCTATGCCAGCACACTGTCGGCCTAGAAAACTATAAAATGCACAATGAGAACACAAGGCTGGGGGTGGAGGAAGGAGCTGACACCTTGCCCGGAGTCGCTGACGACGGATGGCCATCTTCGCACAAGTCCAGGCGTTCTGTTGATGAACTGATGGTTTTGACAGTGGTAGTGGTAGTCACAGTTTTCTTGATGTAGCTGACCGTACCATCATCACCTGTGGTGGCTATTAATTGGACACGTTCATCCTCCTGTCAAAAAAGGGTGACATTTGCTGTATGTCCTCACATTATATTTTGTTGGTCAGTACGGAAATCTTTAGGGAGGAAACAAGACGTACTAAATTGGAAAGACAGACAAAAAAGCCCGAATGTAGCCAGTGACCAGAGACCAAAAAAAGTCACTCAGTAATTGTGATATGCGGAACACAGTGCAGTGGTCAGATGGCTCTTGATAAATGAGCTGCCAGTAACACTGGCAACTGGCTCTCTTATCTTCACTATACTTTAATTCTGTTCTTGTCTGGTTGAATACTCCTATGCCATATTATCTTGTTGATATTACTTGTTAAATACCGCTATATGCCAGGTCATCTTCTTCCTCTTGTTTCTGTTGTGTACACATACATCACATATTGTGCTCTTTATCAAATACTTTCTGAGTTTCGAGTTCCTGCAGCAATACTTGTGCCAACAACTACATTGCATCAGTGCCTATGACAATAACTAAATTGCCCATTTTCACACAAGTCACAGCTGCCTTTATTTATTTTTACCTCTAAATAAGACTAAAAGAATTGTTCATTCGGTTTTGGATGGGTCACCAAGTCCCCCCCCCCCCCAGTCTTTTCTGACAGTAAGTGATTCACACTCATGAACTGAGTTTGACCTTATAATATTTATCTGACTTCGTTAAAATATCCCTTTTTCTGCGTTCCTTCTTTTTCATTTTATTATATTTTTAAAATTAAATTTCTTTTTTTCCATTTGATTTGTTATTATTTTTATTTTGGCAAGAAGGTAAGGATTGGGTGTGCTGTACAACTAAACACTGATCAAGCAGAATATGGAATATGGCTGCGTGACACACACACTATGGTGAGATGTTCATCAATCCCCACAGACAATAAACAAACAGCATACAACAAACACACAACAACTTTACAACTCTAGACAACAATACTGCGGTTATCCAAATAACTATTTATCACTGGTCCACACAAGACATGTGCAATCTGTGCTGGTAACAGAATCAACCCGAAATACAAGCAAACAAAAGATGGATATCAAGACAGGAAATAAAGAACTCCAAGATGTAACTATAGAGGAAATCAACTACTTGATTCCTCCATGATGTAACCATAAAGGAAATCAACTAATTGATTCCTCCATGATGTAACCATAGAGGAATCAACTAATTGACTCCTCCATGATGTAACCCGGGCGGAATCAATAAATTGACTCCTCCGTGATGTAACTAAGGTCTTCCCAACACTTCTATTTCAACAGATCCCAAATGCATTACTAGAATGTGTTTCCCAGGAAATAATGCAAACATACTTGCAACTTCTGTTAAAAAACAAGATCAAAATAAACTAATTGTCCAGTATATATTTTCAATACACAACTTCAATACCTCTGCTCTATCAGATTCAAGAGTTATATCCCAAACAAATTGGTCAGCCTGTGCAGTATTTTTTCTTCTGTTTCATAAACTTTCTTCAGTCCTTTTCTTAGCTAGTTTTCTAGAATATATATAATATACCTGCACTAAAAGACCTAAACCAAAAGACGGTGCTGTGAGGGCGATAACAGCATCAAGTACCCACAAGTCTGGCAGCTGCTAGCTGGGCACATTGTTGAAGAAAAGCACACATTGGTATCCTCACAATGCTGCCTCCAGAGGTCGCCACCTGTCCAACCACTGTTTGCAAGAGTTATTAATCATTCCTAGGGTTTAGCAACAGGGCATCACCGGAGCCAACACTGCCTGACACTGACAGGCTGCACTGTCAGCATTGATACTGGCAGGCTGCACTGTCAGCATTGATACCCGCAGGCTGCACTGTCAGCATTGCTGTTGCACAAAGTCTACTTCTTCAACTCGCTCAAACGTTTGTGGCTGAACTCACTTTGGCTTGATGTCATGATCACCCTCATGGGTTCTTTCAGTCTGAGTCATTCATTGCATGCAAATTATATATATATATATATATATATATATATATATATATATAAAAATTTTTTAGCTATATGCCAAAGTGTTAAAAGCCCTCGTATGAAAAATTTGAAAGGACCCCAAATGACTCCCAAGACAGATTGCCAGGAAGACACAAAACACAATTACAATTTCCATGAAAAAATTCATTGCATTCAGTCACTGCATTTTTGTATCTTAAATACCCAACTTTGGTATTTATGGCTCTAGAAAATGAATAGTTGTGCCCAAACAAATGTGTTTGTACAGTGTTCACTTGTTTTTCTTTATCAACAGGAAAACTAATACCATTTCCTCATATTCCTACTCAGTCAGCTACACGTACCACCCAGTTTGCTATTTGTCACTCAATATATTAGATACTGTTATTATTTTACAAATGGCAGCAAAACAAACGTGTTTACAATCATTAATATATGTAGTATGAACAGCTGTTGTCATTACTAATACAAGCCATGCTGAACTAAGTGAATATCATGAAGTATATCTGGAGGCTTCAGTATCACCCCAATATCTGGAGGCTTCAGTATCACCCCAATATCTGGAGGCTTCAGTATCACCCCAATATCTGGAGGCTTCAGTATCATCCCAATATCTGGAGGCTTCAGTATCATCCCAATCTGATGTCTGCCGAGGTCGGTCTATTGCGGATGGAATGTGGCTCTATATATATGGCATACAAACATTGTGGCGCTGACAATAGTACCACAATGTCTGTATGCCATATAGACATTGTGGTACTATTGTACAATGTCTGTATGCCATATAGACATTGTGGTACTATTGTACAATGTCTGTATGCTCTATATATATGGCATACAGACATTGTGGTGCTGAAAATAGTCAGCTCCATCCATGCTGTGTACCAGTTTGAAACTGAGACACTCTACACTTTACTTCACAGTTACACTTCCCTCTATGTTGGTTGGTATTTGGGTTCCCATCCCTCAACAAGTGCAATACACGGGTCAGAATGGAATAGAAGTAGGTAGGAGACTACTATCAGGACAGTGCGATGATAACTGGTGGGAGAAATGGGGACCGTCCAATGTCAGGTCCTAAAGGTGATGGACGATGAACATTTCATGCAGTCAGCAGCCAAGAGTAGCACACCTGTAATACTAATTAGTACAACAACAGATTGAAACAAAAGACAACTGGAGGCCTCTTGAACACCCAGGCCCAACAAGCAGGATCAACTAGGACATGCCAACAAGTCCTCAGCTCGGCACCTTAATCACGGCTTTAACGTTCTCCTGCTGTACACAGCCAGTCAGCGGGGACGCTCCGGGCCTCGCCCCATAGCCCTTTTGGCCTGGGAGCGCCCCTGCTGCAGTGCCACCTGGTGCGCGGTTAGCGTCAGACCAGCTGCGGCCCGGGGGCGTGGTGACCCCTGCTGCCACTGCTCTGGCCATGACAGGCTCCGTGTCAGCCTCGTCTACTGCATGACCATGTCGATCCTGGCCCCCAAACGGGTAGCCCTCACCAGAGGACGGGGTGGTGGCGTCCGTGGTAGTGCTAAGATCTCCGCCAGATCCCGGACCCTGCATACAAGTGGGGCAATCATACACACTTAGAAAAGTCAGGCTATGGGGTCACACATCATTGCAATTGACCTGAAACACGCAGTAATCATCTGTCAATATTTACAAACTGAAAGTCTGGCCACATTCTGCTTGGCTCGTCTTCCTGGCTGAAACATCACACTCATTGAATGTTGCAGGAGAATGTAAAGCAATATATTATTACCAGCCTTGCTACAAGACAGTTGTTCATTCATTTAACAAAGGACAGAATCCAATTGCTACAGCTTTACTGCAGTCCTAACGAGGACACACACAATGCCATGTTTTTCCCAAACATCCATTGTCATCAGCTGTTTGGACCCTGTTAAAGCTTACTACAGCAGGTCCATATTGCACCTTCACTTTATGTATGTCAATTACTGAATCACTGATCCATCACCACATTCTATCTGTATCTACCTCACTCCAACCTACCTCGCCCTCTGTGCCTACGTATTTGTCGTCTTCCGAGTCGGCCATGGGAACTCCGCCCTTGCCTCTGTGCTTCAGATCCAGCGTTGCCGTCCTGGAGTCATGAGGGGCGTATTGCTCATGTCGTTCCACGTAGCCAGGGGCTGAAACACAAGACACAGTAATTTCAGTTGACTCCTGAGCTGATGACATCACACAAGTCTGTAGGTGAGAATGACAGAATCCATGGTCTACATGTCTTCATACGCCCATTATGACACATACAGGTCCATCGTCAAACAAACATTTGCCGGCACAAGTCTTAACAAACCGATCAGATGGTTCTAT
Source organism: Hermodice carunculata (assembly GCA_964020975.1). Classification (NCBI taxonomy): domain Eukaryota; kingdom Metazoa; phylum Annelida; class Polychaeta; order Eunicida; family Amphinomidae; genus Hermodice; species Hermodice carunculata. The sequence continues at coordinate 825,786 of OZ026630.1, forward strand.
GTACATATACATCTCCACACAAAGATTGGATGACAGGGATGAGAACATAAAAAACAAGAAAGGAGGCAAACAGACCTCTGTATATGCCCACCTTTCCATTATTTCATCAGATTTGTCCTTTTCATACATAATCAACAACCTTTTAGAACAAACTTTTCTGACCAAAAAAGAGGAAAACTTCTGAAAAGAGGGGAATTCTCATCCCTGTAATAATGTCATCAGTTTTACATAACTGTATGACATTGTACGGCTCTGATGACATCACACATATCGATTTTCATTCACACCCCTCTGGTAACATGTCCTGGTACTCTAATCGGCACAATTTTCCGCCTCACTTACACAGCTAGTGGACTGGACACACCTATAAACAGTCATAGGCCACCACACAACCTCACTGTCATACATGCATCCACACAGCGGACAGACGAATAAGCCCGAAAGTTTCAAAACCTGGTCTGCTTGGGGAAGTGAATCAGATATTGCAATACATCTCTCACAACTCCAAATATGGTCTGTTAGTTAGCATTTAAATGAGGTGGGTTCCATTAACATACCAGGAGTGTCATAGCATGTAAACAACAGGCATACAGATTTCCTGGTCCACATGCTACAGACACCACTGTCACACTTTCTATTCAACATGGTCTGAGTTATTACCAATTACTTCCTGATCTATTTTTTAATTTTTTTTTGTGTCACATAAATTGATAAGACCGAACATGTACCAGAAAGCTGACATGGCAAATGCACTTCTTATGTTGATGATCTCAGCAGCAAACATCATAAACACAAACAGTGGATGAAGAATGTACTTGAGAACACATGTAGGACAAACACAGGTGATTCCTACCTGAGGCTAGGGCCGCAGAGAGGCACAAAAGAGAGAAAGACATATCATTAGATTGAATATACCACACAAATACACACTGTCATGATTGATCCCACCAAGGTAACCCCCAACAAACTGTGAACTACAATGTTTACAACTAACAAACTTACTACATCAACATAAATGATTCTATGCTTTGTACCCAAATTTCTGCTAAAATGTCATATGGACAAGTAACATTTTCAAACAATTCCTGATATTATGATCTCTTCTGATGACATGTCTGGTAGTTATCTGTTCTAATCCCACCATACTGTAACACCTGCAATACCCATCCACCCACCCCTGACAGAAAACATAACACGACGAGGTGCCTGGGTGGGCTGCAGGCCCCTCATGACATGTCTACCCACATGACAGATCTACCCTCATCCTCATTATGTATCTGCCCTAAATTTACTCATAATTCTGTTGGCTGGAAGTTCAAAATGTTACAAACATATTCATCGCTTGGTAAATACCACATACAGTGAGCCTGTAACAGACCCAGGGCACTGTCGACCTGTCAGGGCACTGTCGACCTGTCAGGGCACTGTCGACCTGTCAGGGCACTGTCGACCTGCCAGGGCACTGTCGACCTGTCAGGGCACTGTCGACCTGTCAGGGCACTGTCGACCTGTCAGGGCACTGTCGACCTGCCAGGGCACTGTCGACCTGTCAGGGCACTGTCAACCTGTCAAGGCACTGTCGATCTGCCAGGGCACTGTCAACCTGTCTGATAACAGAATCCATTTCTGGCATGCCAGCAAAGCACATCAACTGTGTGCATGGTACCTGCCAACAGAGCCGCACCAGCTGCCTGGAGAGTGCCCTGGCAGCGGACACAGATACACTGACAGTCAGTGCCATGGCAAGGGCCATAGTTTTACACTGTGAATGAGTGCCATGGCAGGGGCCATAGTTTTACCCTGTGAATGAGTGCCATGGCAGGGGCCATAGTTTTACACTGACAATGAATGCCCTGGTAGGGCCATAATTTTACACTGACAATAAGTGCTCTGGTAGGGCCACAATTTACACTGACAATGAGTGCCCTGGTAGGGCCACAATTTACACTGACAATGAGTGCCCTGGTAGGGCCACAATTTTACACTGACAATGAGTGCTCTGGTGGGGCCAGTTTACACTGACAATGAGTGCCCTGGTAGGGCCACAGTTTACCCTGACAATGCTGTATAATGGATGTACTACTCCACCAACAGTTGCCTGCCAGGCACACACACCAAGCTTACAGGTTTCATCTCTACTTCAGTAGAGTGTAAAACACATACAAACTGGTATGTCAAGCAGGCAACAAACTACATCCCATAATATCTAGTAATCATTGTTTCCAGTGTCAACTGCTTCTACCCTGGTCTATGCTACTTGTAACTATGGGTGACGGAAATGGTGCTCGTTATTCATATTAGACTGTGGTGTTAGCTGGGACCCATTTGCGGGATATTAGAACACACAACTCTAGTTGACAACGTTGATATACACTCTATTGGTACACTAACCCATGGTGGCTACCAACCTATTGGTACACTAACCCATGGTGGCTATCAACCTATTGGTACACTAACCCATGGTGGCTATCAACATTGTGGGACACAATTAGTAGCTTCTCAAAATCTTTGTCTGCAACTGAATCCAATCCACTTTCGTATGTGTCGGGTGAATTATAAGGCAATACACACAGAAGTGTACACACATAATTTGCACATGAACACACACGAACCATGCAAACAGGACACTGAGCCATGCAAGGGACACGGACAGACAGCACGCAACACAACACACGCCACTTGATGCTACGCCACAGGCTAGCCCACAGAAGACTTCAAGCTAGCTGAAGGCACGCCATGGCTAGCTCTGGCACACCACAGGCAAGCTCATGCTCAACAAAAGAGTAAAACACTGAAAAACAAAAAACAAAAACTGGAAGCAAATGGATGTGTAGCTAGAGTCTATTGGCGAACACAGGAAGCAACTCATTGTCATCAGTTGCTGTGAGCGCCTGCTGTCACGTCACCAAAAGTCACCTTCCACGCCAGCTGTCACATAACCCAAAAGTCACCTTCAGTGCCAACTGTGAAGTAACCAAAAGTCACCTTCAATGCCAACTGTCACATACGCATGTCGTCTCCAATGCTGTCACGTATCCAAGTCATCTTCAATATCAACTGTCAGATAACCAAAAGTCACTGAAAGCTAAAATAATATGGAACTCAAGTATAACTGAACAGCTCAAGATTGAGGCAATGTTGGCTGGATGTTCTGGGCCGATATGCTGCTTCCAACACATCAAATGTATTGTATTGTAAATATATTTATTTTTTTCCTAGGACTGCCTCACAGTTACAAGAGGAACTAATCGGTACCTCCACAGAATGTTTTTTACACAAGACAACTACCAGTCTTCATCGTCCACCCACACAGCAAGTTTTTAAAACACTAAGCAAATGCTGCCTGGCATTCCCTGCAATTTTACTGCATACAGTTCTTCATTCACAAAACTAAAACTTAAAAATGACTGTCCTTTGTAAAAACTTGGTACATGTGTGCAATATTTACACTTATAACCACGCTTATTTATGGAGGGGGGGGACTAACGTCCACCATACGAGTGTAACTATCCCAAGACTTGGAACAGGCCCCCATCACTTCCAAACATGGTGGAAGTCGGGGGAATCCTCTCTGCCCATAACATCCAGCCTCTCACTACCGTGTTCGCAACCTGCCAATCCAATGTTGCCATATGGCCACAGTGGACACAGGCCAATAATACAGCTCACGCCACATGCTGAAAACTGCGACAGAAAACCAACATTACATCCATGAGGTTCATGCTTTAGTATAGGTCACCGTCAGAGAGGGAACAAGGTTAGTTGTAGGGGCAGCCAGCCGCATCCTGGACGACTGTACAGCACAGGGGCCCACATCGACCTCACACACCATACGATTCAACGGTCAATTTTCACTGTGATATAATTTGGCTTTGAGAGTTAATATTAAAGTGGTTGTGATGGCATGATTGCCTGTTGTAATTGTGTGTGAAGTTATGTCTGATCAACATATCAAATCCGTCCTCTTTCTCAATTTGTACAAAGTTTTCAAAATTCCATTTGTCCTTTCAGCTCACATCAAGGTGCAATCAAGCTTCCTCAGACAGCCTCAGCAAGTAGGGTAGCCTCAAAAATACTGCTTTTCTTTCCAGTGCTTAAAAACGTGTGAATCGAGTTTCCTGGTACATTCTCATCAAAAGAGTATCTATTTTTTCACACAACAAACACTGAGCCCTGGCTGTGTCGTGGGATGCAGAATCAAGCCATGAAGGATGTTAAGGATGCAGGAGAGAAGTGAGAGACAGGCAGAAGAGAGGTGAACGTTAGAGCATTGTCAACAAGGGACATACTGGTACCTGTATCACTATTAAGTGCTGGCTCCGAACCTGCAAACAAACCAATCCATTCAATTGTCACCACCCCAAGATACCACAAACAACCCACTCTCAGGGCCTCCAGCAAGTCAGCTCAATTTACCGAAAAAGTTTGAATTTATGAAACGAACTTCTTCACCCGTCAGTTTATTTGCTTTTTTTTTTATGTGCTTCATCTTGATGCCAAGGAACAAGAAGTTTTTCTTGCTCACGCTCTTTGCAGTAGTGCAGGATAAAAATAAATGGACCATGCCCAGCAGCATGGCATTCTTCATTCCTTGATTAATGCCACTCCATAGGGCAGTTGAAGCACCACTTGCCAGGCAATGCAAAAACCACTGCCCAGGCAATGCAAAAACCACTTGCCAGGCAATGCATAAACCACTGCCCGGCAATGCAAAAACCACTGACCAGCATAACCAGCAAAGCATACAACCAGTTAAATCTGTAAACCAAGGCCCAAAATATCACTCAGGTACCAAATTGGACCCGATCGCTAGGTAACTTTGCAACTGTTTTTAATGACCAGAGGCAGCCTGTTTTCTACAGCACTCTGGTCCTTGCCAACATATAGCCCTCATCCAAATTTGGTGAAGCTCAACTTACGCCTTCTTGAGGCATGGCGTTAACATCACCCCCTTGAGCGCCACTCAGACGGCCTTCAAATACTCGCATTAAGTCACAAAAGAGAAAAAAAAAATAATCGGAGGAAGCTGTTTTTTCAATTAGCAGCTGGTCCATCTCTGAACAAAAATTTGGTAAATTTGGGTCAGTGTCTTTGACATTGCATCACTGTAATCTGGGTTGACAGATGGATCTTGCTGTGGATGACGATACCCACCCACACTGGACATAAAAGGCAGGTATGTATCTGATTTGCTTGAAGAACTGTGAGTGTGATCTGCTTGCGTGGATATACATTCTACCCTAACTGTTCCCTCCATATCATAAACCCACTTTGCCCTGCCCACAAGCCTGGCCGTCGAGGCACTGTCACAACAAATCTTGGACGTCCTTCATGGCCAATGTTAGACATTGATCAAAAAGTCCCAAAAAGACAGCTCATGGCTATCAGATGCTAAGGGGCTTTGCCATTTTTGTTATAATTTAGTAATACTATGAAAGACACAAGGAAGACCCCATAGAGACCGCATACTGCGCCGAGCCCCATTTCCATTATGTTAGTGCAATTTTCCAGATGTCTGGGTGATGCCTCAAGCACCCTACCTACCCTACCCTACCCTACCTTACCCTACCCTGCCCTACCCAGCAACCACTTTTATTTCCCGTTAGTAAGATAACATGCCCCAAGGTCTCCATTTCAGGCAATTACAAAGCCTCCCAAAAGTCCCTCTTTTTGAAGAAGTTACCATGCCCCCATGTAAGCCCCTATTTCCCCGAGTAGGTTACCATGCCTCATGCTGTCAGACTAGCAGTCTTACCTCCATCAACACTTCGGGAACCAGTAAAACGTTTGCTACATGTCCTCTCGAAAAGTGGTGCGGGCCTGTCAATCATTGATGCATCTTGTCTTGTCTGGAATTGTGTGCGTCCCGAGTAACGGAACCGGGAGCCGAATCTCGGGAAGATGGTTGCCTTCTGTGGAGGTTCAGGCTCCTTCAGTCTGTAAAGACACACGGACAATGTGTACCTCACAAGTGAACATAAAACTATGTTACAAAATACAAACTATAAAACTAGGTGCTGATATCTGTACAAACAACAGCTACTCAGTTTATACAGTAGGTACTACACAGGCCCCAAGTTCTTACATATTGGGGATCTGCTTTTCTGTACAGAAAAAAAGAACCATTTAGTTTTTTACTAAGATTTTCCTATCTTGTACTTTTTCAAAAGTGATCCCCATGTGTAACGAACAGCACTCTTGCTTTTTACATCATTTTTCAGCAAACCCTCCTATTTTTCCCATCGTGCAACTTGGCACTGCCAGTGTTATAAACATGCTATAACGGAGTACGAACTATGAACTTGTATACTCTGTATGTTGCAAACCACTTTATAAATAAAGCCCAACAATTCCCAGTTCATTATGATAACTGAATAGAAACTTAACACTTCACATAATAACGGTCTTTGACTGTTTTTACTGGGCCATGTGCGTTTTTTCAATAACAATTATCAGTGTGGTTTGTACAACAAGTCTAGGTTTGCTTTGTTCTCTCACAAAACAACATTTGCTTGTTCACTTTACGCATATATCAGATGCCACCTAGAGGAGACACCAGGCTGGAGAGTCTGTTCCCATGACCTGACTGTAGGCCCTTAAGCACAGATGGTGGCCGTGTACTAACCTAAAGAATGTGTGGTGCTCCACCGCTGTCTTCCACAATCTCTTTGCCAAACGGTGGTTAGCCAGCTTGAACCCAATGGTGCTCTCGAACTGTTCAAACTGCAAACAACATAACATCTTGATAAGTCTGTTATCAACACACAACATAAGACACAGCCTCTGCTGTGATGCACTACAGCTACAAAGTGAAGATACTAGAACTAAGCTGCTCCATGGTCAACAGTCAAACTAGGCTGCTCCATGGTCAACAGTCAAACTAGGTTGCTCCATGGACAACGGTCAAACTAGGCTGCTCCATGGTCAACGGTCAAACTAGGCTGCTCCATGGTCAACGGTCAAACAAGGCTGCTCCATGGTCACCAGTCAAACTAGGCTGCTCCATGGTCAACGGTCACACTAGGCTGCTCCATGGACAACAGTCAAACTAGGCTGCTCCATGGTCAACGGTCAAACTAGGCTTCTCCATGGTCAATGTTCAAACTAGGCTGCTCCATGGTCAACGGTCAAACTAGGCTGCTCCATAGTCACCAGTCAAACTAGGCTGCTCCATGGTCAAAAGTCAGTTACCTCAAAAAGCCAACAAATGTTTTAAACAAACTTTTCCTTCCTTGTCACAAAACGCTCCCTGTCCAGAAGCATAAACCCTCCCGTCTAAGCGGCCAACACACATTAAAGAAAAACGAAATAAAATAAATGCCACTTCCCACCTGTATGAGTATTTTATAAATTAGTAATAAGTGGCATGACATGCTCGAGACCAATTCTCTGTACTGTCACTGTCTTAACTGTTGCCATGTATCTATATGTGCATATTTCAATGCATCGTCATGAAATCCATGATTGGTGTCTAAATATTTATTTGCACATGCAGCCATTCATATCACATATACCTGATGCCCTGTCTCTATGATTGATAACTTACTCAAGTCTGCCATAAGTGCTTTCTGGTCTCCCGTTAATCAGCAACCACACAAAAAATAATTTTACGATTGGCCTATTCATTGTGTGGTACCATCAAGAGGACTACATGGTACAGAGTATGTACTTGTATTTGTGCCCATTGGAAAGCTTATTTTTGCATAATCTATTTGTAAACAAACCAAGTATGAAACTATTGTAGTTCAAATGACTGAGCATATAACACTAGTACTCATGCTTTGACAATAACATCGCTTTCATGAAAAGCTTCAGTTTATAAACATGATATTGCAGCAAGGGTCTCTCAAGGAAAATGCTGCTGGAAGGGGGAGCTGGAAGTCACAGTGAAAGTATGGAAAATGTGTGAATGATCGATGTGAACAGTACATTCCGCAAAGCCCACCTTTACGTGATAATCTTTTTCTGAAAGCTCTTTACCTGAAGTTCTGAATCATTGTGGCAGATTGGGGTTGACTTTGTGGAGAGCTGTTTTTGTTAATAAATAATGTTTTCAAAATAAAATTTTGCCTTATAAAAATATTGATTTCCTTCTTTCCACTTCTTCGTTAAAGTTACCATAATACTGATTGCTACCAGTACAGAAATATTTTCATTTTCATATGTACTACAAGAAAGATCGCAACAGTTTACATTTCTTACAATCTGCCTGGTTCACATGAACTCTGTGTTTTTCTGACATTTTTATTTGTTAAATGCTGTTCACAGAATTAAAAAAAAACCAAAATGCTGATTTTTTAGAATGAAAAATGCTAATGTGAAAAATAGAAGGATTTATAACTGTAGTCTGTGGCCTGTAGTCTTCTACCATGTCACGTTCACCATCAAGCTAGGAATTAAGATAAACTGACCCCTGGTGGTCACCTTTGTCACTAAAACAGCTTTGTGAGTTGGGCAAGGTCTAACAACACTCACCTCTCCTGGTCTGATTTTGATGTAGAAGTTGTTTCTCTTGTAGGATATCTTTAGGATCTTGGGCCAAGCAAACCGGTTTATCCTAAGTCTATCTCTGTACACCAAAAGGCCACTTGCACATACTCCAAGATTTATGTCTACACCCTCCGAGTCCTGCAAAACACACAAAATTTATCTCATTGTGAGTTGGTCATCCTCTACCCCTCAAACCTACAAAAATGACTGGGGTAACATGTTGTGTGCTTCAGTAACTTATTAATTTTAGTGTTAATGAAAAACAGAATGACAATAACCACTCAATAACCACTCAAGCCACCCCAAGGAAAGTTTGATGCTCCCTCTGTGTCAGTTACCGGAAAAATTTTCCAGAAGTGTGCACACTTTCCTTAAAAGTTTTGCCATAACTGTCACAGATGGAGCTTCAAACTAGCCAGTGGCCAGGACAGTCCACATCCACATAGAGCCCTGCACTTACCCTTGCTTGGTGCAGGTCCACACCGTACATAGCCAGCTTCTTGGCATTTTCCAAGTAGTGCAACTCTGCTTCAGATGGTGTCTGGCCCCTGAAAAAGATGATGTTCAGCAATAAGCATATTGCATGAACAATATCACCTTGACACAAGTTAGTTAGCCTCTAGCCATGGTATTCATTGAAACTGATACTGACTCAATGTGCGTATATTCTGATGGTGAAATCATGTAAAATCCAACCGCCGGATGGACCTCAACTTTGTAAAAGTTTCAAAATTGTCCTCCAGGTGGCACTGCTTTATTTTTTTGCCTTTCTCAATGACATCATTTGATTCATAACACTGATGTGACTGGAGCAGTTTTAACTGAAACTGTAACCATAATCCTCCAAGTTACTTATTGTGTTCTATATAACTTACTTGTGTGTTTGTTATGGTTCTGTGAGTGTAAGTTACTTATTGTGTTCTATATAACTTACTGATTGTGTTCTATATAACTTACTTGTGTTTGTTATTGCTCTGTGAGTGTAAGTTACTTATTGTGTTCTATATAACTTGTGTGTTTGTTATGGTTCTGTGAGTGTAAGTTACTTATTGTGTTCCATATAACTTACTTGTGTGTTCGGAGTAGCTCTGTGAGTGTAAGTTACTTATTGTGTTCCATATAACTTACTTGTGTGTTTGTTATGGTTCTGTGAGTGTAAGTTACTTGTGTGTTCGGTGTAGCTCTGTGAGTGTAAGTTACTTATTGTGTTCCATATAACTTACTTGTGTGTTCGGTGTAGCTCTGTTATCTTCTCCAGGAGCTCTTCTGCTTGATTTGGTGCAAAGCGGAAGTCCTGAATGTAGTCAATTTTGTTTCCATGTTCTTCTGGGTCATAGTCGCCAAGCTCGGACTGCACTGTGTATGACCCCAACAGGGCATGGGTGACAAATGAACATGGCAGTCTGAAAAACGTCCAACAACTCCAATGCCAGTCACAGTCCAGATATAGCCCTCCCTGACACCACAATATCTACGCTAATGCTTTGTAATATGAACCTGTCTCAGCCAGCAAGATCAATGGACACATCAACAGTGCATCATCATGGGTACTGTTAGAGATAACCATCAACAAACATACAGAGACCAGATAACCATCAACAAAATACCGTTGCCAGGTCTTCAATAGTGGCCTGTGCTACCTACAGTACTGCCAGAAAGTATTACACTATACCCACTAGTGGCCTGTGCTACCTACAGTACTGCCAGAAAGTATTACACTATACCCACTAGTGGCCTGTGCTACCTACAGTACTGCCAGAAAGTATTACACTATACCCACTAGGGGCCAGTGCTACCTACAGTACTGCCAGAAAGTATAACACTATACCCACTAGTGGCCAGTGCTACCTACAGTACTGCCAGAAAGTATTACACTATACCCACTAGTGGCCTGTGCTACCTACAGTACTGCCAGAAAGTATTACACTATACCCACTAGTGGCTTGTGCTACCTACAGTACTGCCAGAAAGTATTACACTATACCCACTAGTGGCTTTTGTTATCTACAGTACTGCCAGAAAGTATTACACTATACCCACTACTGGCCTGTGCTACCAATAGTACTGCCAGAAAGTATTACACTATACCCACTAGTGGCCTGTGCTACCTACAGTACTGCCAGAAAGTATAACACTATACGTACTAGTGGCTTGTGCTACCTACAGTACTGCCAGTCTTGCACCATACTCACTAGTGGGACATTGAGGAGGCCACATGCCAGTACATGTACCGCCAACCACACACTAATTAAAATGAAATTCTTGCACTTACCCAGGTGGGGGCTACTGAAAGACAGACTCAAGCTAGTACCAGTAACACTCAGAATAATTAAAATCAAATTTGCCATGGGTGGTGGTGTGGGGTAGGGGGTGGTTATGTGCCCCAAGAGAATCCTTCACACAAAGGTACTTTAGGGAACCATTCATTCTGGCCACCATGGCACTACTCGTAACTGGGTTTAAGACTTTCTGGCAGAACTGTATTAGCCACTAGCCATAAGGTAATGGAGATGGGATTCGGTTTAATAGTCAGTCATTTTCTTTTGCCAATTTGGCTATATATATATTTTAGATCCTTGTGAAGCTTATTACAAGTGCAAGCTTTATTACTAAACATTTGGTGTTGACAGACAAATATTAAAAGACGTCCTGATGTAGGTTAATATGACCAAAAATACACTAGCCACAACTTTATGGTCACCTAGAATTAGCTGAGCAAGCTAAAGCAGAAACCGTACTTCCTAGGTAACAGGCCATTTATCAAAGCTACATGTATGGCCACTGTCATTTGGCCCATCAAACTAGCCACTGTCATATGGCCCATCAAACTAGGCTGTGCACAGAAAGCTACCACCTTCAGTAGAGATTTTATTCTACACATGAACTGATGTAAGACAGGTGTGCTGTTAACCCAAGACTGTTATATATTTTACAAACACCAGCAAAGTATCCTGCCAGAGATCAAACGTATCCTACAGAAACAACATCAAAGGTACCCTACAGATATGAAATCAAAGTACCCTACATATGACATCAAGCCCTACAGGCATAAAACCAAAGTATCATTGACATGAAAAAGGATCTAAGAGATACAACATCAAAGTACCTGACAGGTATGACATCAAAATGTTCTACTTACATGATACATGTATCAAAATGCCCAACAGACATGACACCAGCTATCCTACAGACATGACATCAAGGTATCCTAGAGACATGAAATCAAGGTATCTTAGAGACATGACATCGAAGTATCCTAAAGACATGACATGAAAGTATCCTACAGACATGACACCAAAGTATCCTAGAGACATAACATCAAAGTATCCTACAAGCATGACACCAAGGTATCCTACAGACATTACACTAAAGTATCCTGCAGACATGACATGACAGTGGTTCAGCGGGTTATGGGAGAGGAAAACGCAATCATCAAGTACACCACTGACAGTCCTTGGTGCACAACGTCCAGTATAGAAACATATACCAGCTTAAAATAAACAAATACTCTGTGAATCAAGATCAAGTATTGCATAGCAATACATAATCCTCCACCAGAGAATTTATTGCAAAGTTGGTTGTAATGCCCAGACAACCTAAAACTCCATGGGAGTCAAAGGCTAAGGTCTAGGTTACAGTGACCTTATTTTGGTGTACAACACACCCCTGTCCCATGAAGTGTTTACATGCAAAATTTGGTAGCTGTAAGTATTAGGGTAAAGGAGATATGGCCCAGATAAGCTAAAACTTAATGGGGTCAAAAGTCAAAGTCTAGGACACAAAAACCTAATTTGGGTGTAAAACACACTCCTATCCTATGAAGTGTCCACACACCAAATTTGGTAGCTGTACATATGATCTAAGAAATATGGTCCAGAACTCAAAACTTTGTGGGGGTCAAGGTCACAGTGACCTAATTTTGGTGCACAACACATCCATTTCTATGAAGCATCTCCACGCCAAACTTGATAGCTGTAGGTGTTGTACTGTAAGAAACATAGCCTGGACAAGTTGTCTATGGGGGTCAAAGATCAAGGTCAAAGATGGACAGGACAGATCATCCGATTCTGTACCAAGGTCCCAGGTTAAAAACAAGATTACTGTAGATGTCTGTGTCATCTTCTCAAAGTAAAAAATTGATTGATATCACATCAAAATCAGCACCTCCAATCACGTAAATTGTGCCTCTAATGTAAGAGTGAGGATCAGTCTTGATACAACTCCTGCAGCATTGAGGCCTGTATTGGAACTGACACTGTGCCAGACCTGGCTTTCATTGTTCCAACAATATCAAAGTCAATTACATTTTCACCCTCTAACCTTTCCACATAAATTGGTGCTCAGTTATGTCCAGTCATGCTGCCAGAGTTATCAACACCACACCCTCAAGCAAGGTTACTGTCACAGCTCTGTTGGTGAGAGACTCATCTCTGTTCATTGGTAACTACTGACCAGACTGTTCTATACAAGCCCACATTGCCAGCCATTTCACCGACTACAGCTTTGTAAGCTGCTGGCTACTTGATTTTGAGTTTATACAGAAGGGCACAGGATTCACAGCAGAACCACTGACTTCAACCAAACAACCTGTCTCTGGTAAATGTGCAGAGAACTCCCTGCTGACCAACACACTGGAAAGCTGGGCCACCTGGTGCTGCCCAGACAGAGTTGAGTGCTGGGCCTTCAGGTGCTGGCCAGACACACTTGGGCGCTGGGACACCAGGTGCTGCCCAGACAAACTTGAGTGCTGGGCCACCTCGTGCTGACCTGACAAACTTGAGTGCTGGGCCACCTAGTGCTGATCTGACATGCTTAAGTGCTGGGCCACCTGGTGCTGACCAGACACACTTGAGTGCTGGGCCACCTAGTGCTGACCTGACACACTTGAGTGCTGAGCCACCTGGTGGTGATCACACACACTTGAGTGCTGAGCCACCTGTCAGCCACTCACTGCATGATGGTCAACTTCCTCTATTTCCTGCCCTCAATGACTTTCTGTCAGTTTAGGCACAAGCATGAGGCAGACCTTTTCACACGTATCTGGCATCTATCTTGTGGTCACTCTCTAACTGCTGCCATGGCATTTTGTTTGTGCCTTCCTACATATTCTTCTGCAACCTATTAATATAAAAATTGGAAAAGTAGTTTGAAGACCAATGGAATTGACAACGTTTTGTTGCGGACATGTTCACCGTATGGCCACTTTGGTAATATCTCCACAACATACAGTGGTCCTGGCTAGGAATGCCATAATACTACCATAAAGAACGGCAATATACATGGAAGCCATGAGGCTCCAAGACCTGGTTACTGTTTGACATGAATGCAATTCCACCAGTAATGTAAATTAATCTGACCACATGGCTGGAAGTGTCTGTGACAAGCATGAAGCAAGCTAACACATCTAGACCCTTGTTGATGCAGACAATCTGATACTTTTGTCTTGAACATCTACAGATCCTTGTGAATGCAGACAGTCTGATATTTTTGTCTCGTGTTCTCTCCCACCTGTTATGGAACAGGTCCCAAGGGTATGTGTTTTTGTATATTCAACTTTATACTCATCTGCTGAATAACTAGGATAACTGACATAGGATAACTGACATTACTTCACTGTTATGTTGTATGGAGACTCCAGTAGGTGGCAGTGACATTGTAAGTTGCATGGGGATGCCAGCAGGTGGCAGTGACATTGTAAGTTGCATGGGGATGCCAGCAGGTGGCAGTGATTTAGCAACCCTCTGCAGCACAGGGTGAGCATGATAGGTTTGTTGAGGTTTCAAGACCTCTGTATGTGCTCAATTCAGCCAAAATGGGCTCATTCTTCCCTGCAGGGCTGAAAGCTGAAGGCCCCAGCACCCCAGGTGCAGACATGTGTATGCCCTGCTCATCTGACAATAGCAAGGTTGTACATTGACCCATGGTCAAGGGTTGTACGCGGGTCTCAGCACGACAGGAGTTGTATGAGCTCAATAACCTTAGGCCCATGTAATACACAGCTCCAGGCCGAGACTACACGGTGCCTCATTACCCCAGGTTAAAGAATGAATGGGGACCCCATTACCCCAGGCTTGAGAAGTACATGGGCCCAATAACCCTGGCTCCCAACATGGTGCCCCATAATCCTTGGCTCTAAGCCTCATAGGCCCCCAATACCCTGACAACTACAGCACATGGGCCTCAAACTCCCCCAATTCCATTCCCCATTTGACTGTTACTGAATTACACAGCCTGCTGGCTGGCTGATTGATTATTTCACTCATTATTTTTGACATGCAGCTTTTTTTTTTACATAATTCCCTGGCTGCAGAGTGTCTGGTTGAAGCTTGATTTCATTCTGTTTTACTTCCATGCCTATCTGCCACAAGTTTCTTTCCTAAGGGGATGTATCTGCACTCAGCACAATCATTGAAGAATAATTCCACGTTAATTGTTTTCCTCTCCATGTCTTATTTTTGCCTCTATGAATGAAAGTTGGAATCTAAGCTAAATCCTGGAACATCCCTCAAGACCAACTCACACCAACTTTTTATTTTCCACTGAAACAACTTCTCCCCTTCCACTTTCCATCCCATTATTAATCATCCCTGCCATTTCCTACTAATTACTCACCCATACTTTTCCTAAAAATTTACGCCTCACTTTCCTTGCACTGCCACATGATCAGTGTCTGTGCGGTATACAAGTTCCCAACTTGGCTAACTTCAGAACAAAGTTGATGTATCTGGTGAGGACCGGGGACCTGGATACGTGTTGAAGTAGTTCTTGCAATCTTCTGGACTTACAAAGACACCCTGCTGCCCTCCCACCCAGAACACCCTCTACCGGACTCACCTATGGGCCACTCCCTTACCTCCTGCTCAGAACACCCTTTCTTTCTTACCCACCTATCTAGACCACTACCTTACCTCCTACCCAGAACATCCTTTCTTTCTCATCCACCTATAGGCCACTGCCTTACCTCCTATCTCACCCACCTATAGGCCACTACCTTACCTCCTGCCCAGAACACCCTTTCTTTCTCACCCACCTACAGGCCATTGCCTTACCTCCTACCCAGGACATACTGTCCTTCCCCTCCAGTATTCCATGACACTTTCCCAGCTGTGGCATCTTCTGCCATGGTCACCCTTTGTCTCCCATACATTTTCTATCATATAAGAACTGTAATGTATAATTATAAATCCATGTCCCTGACCCAAAATGTTATTTTTCAGTAGTTTCTTTATTCTAAAGTACCTTAGACTCAGTTTTCAGACTTGCTAGTACATTAGCTCAATAATTGTTACAACACCATGCAAGAAACTCATCATAAAGTGTTCCTTATTATTACTCTTTGGCTCAGAAGATGCTGGACTCGAATAGGATACGTCAACTTTTTTCGGCTCCATAAAAAAGAAAAAAGGCCATTCCTTCAACAGGTTCTCGGCATGACACACTGTTATACCCTCCCCCCCTCCCCCCACTAGGTGATAACCCTCAGCCCTAATCCCCGAGCTCTGGGTACCCACACTGTCAGTAAAAGCAGGCAGTTATGAAGCGTTAATGAAAGCAAATTCAAGCAAGTTCATTCAAGGTCTGATACAAGTCAGTTCTCTGTACAATACCTTCTAATATTTCTGATACCTAGGACAGCCTTGTCAAGTCATCAGCAAGAGTATTTTGTAACTAGCCTGGCAAAGCAGTAATGACACAGCATGGCACTGTAACCATATCAGCAGTACCTTCACTTGCTTCACAAGTCTGACAAAAAAGTCACAATGTAACCAGTCGGTTACATTACCATATGATAACCGCTACAGTGTCACCACATTACAGATTTGTTCCTCTATCATCTTGTAACCAGTCTGTTAGATTATCACAATGTAAACAGCTTGTTACTCAATCACCATGTAACCAGTCTGTTACACTGTAACCAGTCTGTTACATTGTAACCAAACTGACTATACTATTTCTTTGTAATCTCCTTGGCTATATTTGACCAAAAAGGCCAGCCTGACAAGGCCAGTGTGTGACTAGACTGTAACGGTTCAGCATAACAACTACCAAACTGTAGACTATCACAGATAACTAGTCTGTCAAGACTATCACAGGTAACCAGTCTGTCTAGACTATCGCAGGTAACCAGTCTGTCTAGACTATCACAGGTAACCAGTCTGTCAAGACTATCACAGGTAAACAGTCTGTCAAGACTATTACAGGTAACCAGTCTGTCAAGATTCACTGTGACCAATCTATCAAAATAGCCACATGGATTGTTTGATAAGAATTTGTTGTCACAGATTTTGCTTGTACTCACATAACTTGACATAATTATGTCAAACTATAATGTCAAGATAAGTCAAGGTGTAAAAATGTAAAGGAAAAATGTCTTGATCAATCTTGAATAGCATACAACTGTCTTTTCCAAATTGATCAATTTGTCCTTCTTTTGTCCACTTACTTTTGTAAAAGTATGTCACTTCTAATCTGCAGGGATAGTTGATATCTGGAAGCAGAGAGCGGGCAGACATAATTGCATGCGCTTATAAATATACTTACATTCCTGAAAGTATGTCGTTTCGGACCTGCAGACACAGGTAATATCTACAAAAAAACAGCACACATTTTCTACAATTCCACATACAAGCACATAAATAATTTTCTCAAAACTGTGGCCATATTTTGAGGGCCAGGATAACAGCCAGATTTTTATTTCCTGGCAGAGTGTGGCCAGTGGGCCTGGACAGGGTGGTGAATTACACATGAGTCACTCTCTTGTCAAGGGAACTCCAGGGTTATCACAAACAAGAACCTCAGTGGTTAATGCTCCATTGACCCATTCCTGGTCAGAGCACGGCTGTGTTGATAGCTTTCTTTGGTGCAGGTTGAGCATGGTGCACCCACCTGTACCAAGGAACCACTTTTGACCTAACAGGCAGGCCATCATTATGAGGGCCGACTGTCTGTTGGATGGCTGGGCTCTGTGCCATGTTCCTGCCATCAGTCAACACAATATGCAATGGTCATTTGACAAATATTCTGTGTGGATATGTATTTACTGGCCATTTACAGACATTCATTAGTTTTCTTCCTTGCCTCCTGGCCGACTCCTAGCCATCCATATAGCAGTGTCTAGCCATTGGAGCATTAAACAATGGTCCCTAATTACTCTGGCTTGTGGCAAACAAGTCCGAGTCCAATGTAGATTTCTCAACCAGACCAGAGTAGCCAGTGAGAGCCTGGGGCCATGCACATACACAACACCCTGGACATGCTTCTCTCTGCTCTAGCCTCTTTTCACTTGGAGCTAAAAACTTACAAATCGTGACACGTCGAAATTATGATGAATGAACCAGGTACCAACCAATTGTTACAGTTACAGATCTATATCTGCTTACAAGTATAACAAACAGGCACAATGGATGTTTGTAATTAATGAAGACCTGCTGCTGTATGTATGGGCATATGACAAGCCAGCCAGTCAGACACTGTACCTGGTATGTGTGCACTCACCTGCTCAGATACAAACTCAATACATTGTATCCATGTGTTAATGTAACAAGTGAACATGACAGTGCATGTCATCATACTTCCCATCCAGGACATCTCATTATATAGCCTTCATACAGGCACCACCATTCACCCCGACCCCCAGCCTTTGCCCGGCCCCCATTTTTGGATCTGCCCCCAACTGCTTGGTACAGGCATTCAAGCTTTTCTGGAAGACTAAAAATCCAGTCCAATGTTTCTGACTTTGGCCATATGTTGGTGTCAAAACTCTGGCATGACCACAGCATTGGGTCTCCCCCCCTGTGGCTCACACACACAGGTGGCAGCTCTTGGGATTTGATGGTATCCTTGCTTGGTGTCCAGGCTACCATTTCAATGTCCTGCAGTCATATATCACTTGCCTGCAGTTGGGTGCAGGGGCATGTGCTATTGGAACACTCTCTGGTATTGACCAACCCTATTTTACGGGAAGATGGTATCATGTTACTTGGAGATGATGATTGTTCCTGACCTGTTCTTATCCAGACAACTGCCTTATGTGTAAGGACAGCCATTCACTGGCCATGCCAATGGACAGACAAGTATCTGATCTTTATGTCATCATTTTAGTACAGATGAACATTCAAAACAACATTAATATTCATAAATGGGCACAGGTCATTTGCTTGTTTTTTGTTTTTTTTTGTTTTTGTTTTTTTTTTGTTTTTTTTTGTAAGATGATTCATGAGACAAATTCATGGGCAGATAGATGATTCTTGCATTCCATATTGAGCTACCATGAGTCAATTCTAATTTTCTTTAGTCAGTACCCATAAAGGAGACATTTATGGGCAGACGGTTCTTTGCTGCAGTATATGTATAAATTTTCATGACATCAATTTCTCTAAATTGGTTCAAAATAACAAGTTTGCCCTATTATTTTTTGGGGGTCAAATTTCTGATCTGAATACTATAACCATTAAAAATTAAACTTCTGTGTTTTTTCTTTTCCTAAATTTTGACTGCTCATGAAAAAGCCTACATTACAGTTGACCTCCTGAGAAGCCTACTTTACAGTTGACCTCCTCAGGAGCCTACTTTACAGTTGACCTCCTCAGGAGCCTACTTTACAGTTGACCTCCTCAGGAGCCTGGCTGATGCATGATGGCCACTCCCTGCCTGCCACTCTCTACTAAGGAATGCTCACAAGTAAGGACCAGCAGGGCAACAGAGCGGGTAACCACATCCAGGGTCAGACAGGCACCCCCTGGGGGCTGGACTGGGGTGGGTTGTGGGTTGTGGGCAGGGCAGGGGGCGGGCTATTGGGGGAGGGCTGGGGTGGGCTGTGGGGCAAATACCTTGTTATGTCCTCCTGCAGTTGTGCTGGGTCTGGTGGGTAGAACTTGACCTCGAATCCAAACACCCAGGGTCCAGCTGCAAGTATAACAAAGTTACAATGAAGTATGTTTATTTACCCAGCGCCCATTTTAAAGTACAACAAAGTCACAAAGAGATATGTGTATTCACCAAGGGACCATCTACACACATAACAAAGTCACAATGACATACATGTGTTTACCCAGGGACCACATACAAACATAACAAAGTCACAATGAGGCACATATGTTTACCCAGGGACCACATATAAACATTACAAAGTCACAATGACATACATGTGTTTACCCAGGGACCATCTACACACATAACAAAGTCACAATGAAGCACATATGTTTACCCAGGGTCCATCTACAAACAGAACAAAGTCTTAGATAAGATTACTTAACAAAATGGGGCCATTTACAAGCACAATAAACCCAGAGTGGATCACATATTACATCATTTAATCCTAAGAATTACACACTTTTCTGCTCATCCACCAACTCAATAAAGTTACTGTTTAATGCCCCCTTGGGTTTGCATGCTGTAAATGGGTCGACAATGACGCGGGTAAGAATCGCCCTAGCTGCTGGGTGCAATGGCCGCGCTGCAGTGGCAGTGCCTGTTTGCCGCAGGGTGTTGTGGCCGCGCCCAGCAGTATGCATTGATGCTTCAAGCCATTTTGTGCTTCTCTGGGTGGAATACTTCCCCATCAATCCCTACCTACATGTTGTTGGTACGCTTTATGGGGGACATTCAGGTGCAAAAGCTGAAGTATTCCGCTATTTACGATAAAGAATGTATAGGAATATTTTAGTACCTAGTCATTTATCGTACATTGTTCTGTCCTGTGCATCTTGTATATACATTGTGAGTCTCCATGTTTGACGCACCCCTCGATAAGCCATGTATCATGCACTTTTGGGTAATCCAATGAAAATAGATATGTTTAAACTAAAAAAATGTATCTGCCCATAAATCACTGCTAAACCCATGGCCCAGTGCTCTGCTCTCATGTCACTATACAAGAGGTCCATAGCCCAGTGTTCTGCTCTCATGTCAACAGACGAGGTCCATGGCCCAGTGCTCTGCTCTCATGTCAACAGACAAGAGGTTCATGGCCCAGTGCTCTGCTCTCATGTCAACAGACAAGAGGTCCATGGCCCAGAGCTCAGCTCTCATATCACCAGACAGGAGGTCCATGGCCCAGTGCTTTGCTCTCATGTCAACACACAAGGTCCATGGCCCAGTGCTCTGCTCTCATGTCACCAAACCTATGTTAGTACATGGCTGGAACCATGAACAAAAGTTATACAATTTTGATATATACCTATATAAGGGGACTTGAAAATTTTAAATGTTGAATATCTACCTTCATAACTACATGTATCATGCAACTTTACATTCTAGGTTTTTCCATTATTAATTTTGTCCTGAGCTAAGCTGCCAGACATCAAGGTAAAATCTCTGAACAGTGTATGGCCCTAGCAGTGTATGGCCCTAACAGTGTATGGCCCTAGCAGTGTATGGCCCTAACAGTGTATGGCCCTAGCAGTGTATGGCCCTAACAGTGTATGGCCCTAGCAGTGAATTTAAAATGTTGCACATTAGCTGCAACAATGGCAGACTGGTACATATTTGTGACAGACCAAAAATATAAAATGATCTTCATCAGCAGTCAATTATGTGTACTTACATCACTAGAATTTTTATTTACACTCATGTCAAACATAACACTTTTATTCTACCATATGGTGACTATCTTGTCATCAGTATATGCTGCAGTGTCAACAGTGATCCATAAATGAATCAAAGTTGCAATAAAAATCAATAAAAATGAACTAAAATTAGCTAGAGTTTGTCACTAAATAACAAGAAGGCACACATAAAGATCTGCTTTGATGCAAACCTTTTCTTCTAGGTCCCTATAGGTTTTGCTTACTTCCATTGTAATAACTTTTATTATACTCTATTTGCAATTTTACTTGACAAAAAGAATGCATTTGATTAAGGGATGACATACCTACAGTATTGTGGAACAGGACTTCAAGGAAACAATGTACCAAACAAAACAGTTGCTACTGATTCATGATGTTGACAAGGCGCAAGAATCATAAGATTTACAATTGTCTTCATATGACAATCATAAACAATGAACTCCACATGATTACATGTACTTAGCCGGGACTACAGGCTCCCATACCTCTAGCTATCTGCTAACAATGCTGTTTCCCATCGAATTATTTTACTGGGATGACATAGTGCCATACATGTAGCTATGTACCCACATGGTTGCTTGCAGCCTAATCAATCCATGTGTTTGCTTTGTGTATCTATTGACAGCCTTCTCTTCACCAGCCCATACACAGCACAGGCCAGGATGCCATCTGCTGGACAGAGAAGGCGTCCACTAACTGATGCACTGTGCATCCAAGAGATGCATGAAGGTCAGGTGTGCAGCTGTCGCTCTCAGGGGAGCTCTGTGCATACAGCAGGCAGCTACTGACACCTGGCTCTCTTCCTGGTACATCATCCTCAAACCATCCTGCCATGTCCCCATGACAACACAACAAACACACCCTAAATATCACAAACACACTGTAAATATCACTGTAAACATCACAAACACACTGTAAATATCACTGTAAACATCACAAACAAACAAACACACTGTAAACATCACAAACAGTACAAACACACTGTAAACATTACAAACAGTACAAACAAACTGTAAACATCACAAACAAAACAAACATACTGCAAACATCGCAAACAAAACTAACTATAAACATCGCAAACAAAACAAACTATAAATATCTCAAACAAAACATACAAAAATCTTGCTACATGGTCAACAGTTTACATAAAAAAATTTTAAATGTCTGCTTCTTTTACATAATGTATTCATGGCAACATTTGTGGCTGAATAGTTTAATGCATGGCTGTGTTTTTCCCCACATTCATACCATAACCTACCACCTCATTTCTCATGCCTGGAAACAATTCAAAGTGTCATAACTTTCCCCAGCTCTTGGCTCCTGACCCAGTGAAAGACCAGTCTGCTGGTGACATAAAACCATAATCTGTATGACAGACCAATCTGTCAGTGACAAACCCCTAGCCTGTGTGACAGACCAATCTGCTGGTGACATAAAACCATAGCCTGTGTGACAGACCAATCTGTCAGTGACATAAAACCCTAACCTGTGTGACAGACCACTCTCTCGGTGACCGTCTGGAAGCCAGTCATACTGGCCTGGTGCTTCCATCACCACACAGTGGCGCCACTTGTACTCTGAGCTCCTTCAGCAGCTGACCACGGTAGAGCCCTGTGGCACACAGACTTATCCTGGCAGAACGAAGGGACCTGAAGCCATTCCCCCGGCACACACAATACCAATGTTTGACAGGACTCAGACACCAAACACAGCAACAACTGCCATTACTATTTCTAATTTTTATTTATTTATCCATTCATTTTTTTTTGAAGTGTTTTTTTTTTTTTTGCGGGGGGGGGGGGGGGGGTGTATTGCCATGCTTACAGCTTGCCATTTCAGGTTTTGACAACATTTTACAACAAAATAGTTTCAAATGGTAACAGGAATGATAACAGAAAGGTACAGTTCCACCTGCCATAACAATCTTCTGCTAACAAAAAGCCTAGGCAAGTGTTGATAAGAAAAGATGTACTGTGTGCCAAATAAACCTGGTGTGTTTGGTCCTTCACTGGACTCAGCAGAGGCTTATGAGTAATTGATGTTGAGCAGAACAATAATCTTGTGCCCAGAAGTGCAGAGAGTTGAAATCTTTCAACTCCACCCTTGTGTGGTTCAATCAAAACTGACTGCTCCCTGTGTGCATGGCCTTTATATAGGGCCATGTGCACTTGCCAGGGAACAAAGAAAACATAACATCTTCTGTTAACCCCAACAGTTGTTTGGGTGGAAGTAGCAAAAGTGAGCGGTGGACAGAGTCCCAGTGCAACCCAAGTGGCAGAGGCAGCCAGACAAACTGATCTTCGTCAGGATATACACCATGTGACCAGGCACACTGTGAAATACATGACGTGACCAGGCACGCTGTGGACATACACCGTGTGACCAGGCACACAGGCCAGGCACGCTGTGGACATACACCGTGTGACCAGGCACACAGGCCAGGCATGCTGTGGACATACACCATGTCACCAGGCACACAGGCCAGGCACGCTGTGGACATACACTGTGTGACCAGGCACACAGGCCAGGCACGCTGTGGACAGTCATCAATAATGTGTCTGTCAATGACACTTCTATTGCAATACACACTCTCTTGACTAAGTGCTTTTGGCTGATGCCTGCACTCAAGGATAACCAAGGGTTCTACTCATTCTCTAATCACAAAACCTATATATTTCTATGTAATATTCTTCTGTCGCAGAGGCAGACCAGCTGTACATCCTTCACTCCTGACAAGCACAAGTGTGAAGTGTCAAGTTCTCCACTTCTGTGAACAGATACATGATGAGAGTGCATCATCCAAACCATTCATTATCTCCCTCTACCCATAATGCCAAGCACCCATTTTGCTGCCAGGATTAGCCTCATTTTCAACACAAGGGTCCAGCGCTGTCAGCAACAGACGCACTCTTCCTGGTGACCCATAAAATAGTGACCCTATTTTTGAAAATCACTTTCTAACATATCAATGCAGAGCCCATTAATTTCACAGTCAATTGGTCTCATGCAATATCTGAATTCCCAAACACATTGGTCAGGAAATAATGTACAATTTCACTGAATGGTATACAAAATTTCAGGTTAATGTGTGTTACATAGATTTCGCTATATATGATAATGTGCAATGTAGTGGCCCATCCACAGGAGTGGCATTTGTGCAACATCATTTCTGACATCATCACAAGTGTGTGTGAGAGACAGAGACAGAGGGAGGGAGGGAGAGTGACATCATCACTGGTGATGACTGTGTACATCATCACTAGTGGTGACTGCCTGACATCATCACTAGTGGTGACTGTCTGACATCATCACTAGTGGTGACTGTCTGACATCATCCCTGATGCCAGGAGCTGGCCATCATCACAGGCAAGATTCACCAGTGGGTTATTGAGAGTGAGGGCCAATGCCTGAGGGGACTGGCAGGTACAGTACGGGCCAGCAATGTCAAACACAGTCAGCTGGAGAAACACCACAAGATCCAGGGAATTCCTTGTGTGTAATACTCAAGCTCTCGCACCAGATACATCAAGATCCCTGACCAAACATTAACATAAACATGTTTACAACACCCAACATACACCAGTATGTCCTGAGCATTTAAAATTATTCAAAGTTCCTACTTCTTGTGAATGTAACCATGGTAACCATAACATTCTTGACTGATAAGTTTACAAAACACACCCATAGAACAAAACAAGATAACATCTTTCATTGGCTTTCATGTGTTACAAGGTACACTGACCAAATACCCATACAAATGTTAGTGTATTCTGACCAGATACAATATACACATACATGTTCGAGTGCATGCTGACCAGATCCAGGCAGGCCTACACAGGTAACACTGTATGCTGACCAAATACACATGTATGCCATACATTTATATCAGACTACAATGATATATTACTGAATTAATCTGTAAACACATTTAAATGTTAAATTTACATCACAGTACCCGCTATGTACAAGTTGGAGGCTCTGACCTGACTATCTATCTACATGCATATTAACCCCATGGGGGGAACCCCCCTAGTGAGAGATCCCCTCCTGACTGTACAGAGGGATTCCCCCCCCTCTACTGAAGGACACCCCCCCCCCCCCCCACTGGGGAATTCCCTGTATGCTGGTCCTGGGCAGCTTTCTGGGCCAGCATTTGCATAAGAGTCAAAGACAGCATTCAGTGTACATGGCACAGCTGGTGCCATCATTGCAGGCACCAGTGATAATGGCCAGCCAGGCAGGCAGTGGCCGGGCCTGTGTGCAAGGCATAATGCATTCATCTGCATGTCATAACTCGCTTACAGCAGGCTAGTTCTGAATGCATGATCACATGTGACTAGAATGAAACCAAGATTATTGTACCCACAAGCCTCAGGCATCAAGTAAGCAAATGATTGTGAAAGCTTCTGCCAATCTTGGACATAACTGGCAACATGTTGCGTAAGCTTCATCCTTACACTTCAGCCCTGCCCCACCTTTGTTCTGGCCCCTTGACATCTCTGGCTTAGCGGTCAACGTCTGCCTCATCACATCAGTCCTACACAACCACCTCTGCTTCAATTGTCATGTGGTGATGACAATATACTTTAAGTGATTCACAACTTTGTGAAGCCAAATCTCAAATATGTTTTTTTTTTTTTGTTGTTGTTGTTGTTAAAAATGTTCTTCTATACCTGAAAATAAACCTTCAAACATTACATCTTCTATATGTCAGAAAAAGTTATCTAAACAGGCTTACTTTTTCCCTCCAAAGTAGACTAAGTTCCATGTTATCTCTACCTATACTTGCTCTAGCCTTCTTCGACAGGATATTATTTACAGTAAGGGAAATAACACTATACTGTGATTGTCCCCATAGACAGGCACCAATCAGGAAGGTCATCACTATCACCTGGTCCATACTAGCCTCTCCTTTCTAGTGTACTGCAGTCCGTTACCACGGCAACCATACTTGGCCAAACTGAGTTACTTTCCCAAAGCCAAAACAGCAACCGGGTCAAACAAAGCAGACCTCAGCAGAATAGACATAAGATGAAGCTTGAGTCTGCTTCAGAGACAACTAACTTGTTAGCTTACTGTAAACTGAATGAGCAGTCCTGCCCGGACACACAGACACACAGGCTACATGTTGCTGGTATACACTAAGGAATACCTGCCACATCAGTACCCCACGCTCCACTGCTGGCAAGCTGTGATGGCAAACCAACCGACACATTGGAGGTCTGAGGAGGAACCATTCCCCAGGATTACCAAACAAACAGTACTCGTTCTCTGATGAAGGACGGTGACGGTATTTCCGTAAGGGTATTTCCACGAGCCAGTTGATGGGAAAGATGGTGGTGTGGCTGCCAAGGACAGCCCTTGCCATATTTGTCAGGACTTTACAGCCAGATCAATGTACTATTATGCCCCTGAGCCAGGACAGTGGGATCTGACCATAGCAATGCGACGAGACTGAATCCATCCAGAGTTGTATTTGAACAAACCATCCTCACACAACAAACAACCATCTAAAA
Organism: Hermodice carunculata; assembly: GCA_964020975.1. Lineage (NCBI taxonomy): Eukaryota > Metazoa > Annelida > Polychaeta > Eunicida > Amphinomidae > Hermodice > Hermodice carunculata. The sequence continues at coordinate 852,358 of OZ026630.1, forward strand.
CGTAAAGAAACTAAACTGATATTCTCTTGGCCTGACACACATGTGGGGCAAACAAACAGTTTTTATTGTGGATATGATGTCACAAGCAAATAGTCCTGAGCTGTCCACTAGAGATCACTGGAGTGTTGCTGATGCACCACTGCCCAATTACTGGGTCAGAAACAGGACTTTGCACTGGCAATTAGAAATAATTATCCTGTCCATCTATTGGTCATTCTAACTACATAAGTGGGAAATATTTTGGTGCAGAAGTTAAATCAGGTTTTATTGAAGTTTTACATCATTGTTGATTAAGTTAGATATGACTTATTTCACAAAAAAATATATAAATTTGACTCATTTCAAGGTTGACTTGATTGTACCAGTATAGATAGCACGGTACACTGAGTCAGTAACTTGACGAAGCAGCAATCTTCAACCTTTTTATTCCAGTTTATTCAAGAGTGCAGCTCTGGGATGAATGGTGCACATCTCCACTGCATTACCTGATCAGCCACACATCTCCACTGCATTACCTGATCAGCCGCACATCTGGGGCTTGAGCCTATAAACTGGCCCATTGCTGTTCAGACCTAATGAAACAGACTGACATCAATCCAGGGCCATGTGAAGCATGAAAGACCCCAGGAAAATCACAGGCTTTGGTCTGCTGCCATCAATACTGTATATAATCCAACCCCACCATCTTTATCTGCAGCATTCTTGGTGAGCAGATAGGTTAATGGTGCATACTGCAGTATTCTTGGTGAGTAGATAGGTTAATGGTGCATACTGCAGTATTCTTGGTGAGTAGATAGGTTAATGGTGCATACTGCAGTATTCTTGGTGAGTAGATAGGTTAATGGTGCATACTGCAGTATTCTTGGTGAGTAGATAGGTTAATGGTTTTTTTGCAGTATTCTTGGTGAGTAGATAGGTCAAGGGTGCATACTGCAGTATTCTTGGTCACGAGATGGGTTAACAGTGCAAACTACAGGGTTACTGGTGAGAAGATGCCAGTGGAGAATTTGAAATGCAGCAAGAATTCACCCTTGACCTGACAGTTTATTCCTTGACCCCAGTGGCCATTGTTACACGGTGTACCTAGGCTCTCAGTGGTTGTACTTCAGGCTTGTACAGTGGTCCTCATCTTCAACAACAACTCTAACGAGACCACTTGCCTTTCACAACATCCACCACTTTTCATATTATTACAGCTTCTATGAGAAACCATTGGTCTCGATACCAGAATTTGGTCCTCCCTAGGCATGGTCTTCGAAAACGGGTCTCCCTGTATGCATAAGTGGTGCCACGCACATACAGTCTACACTAATGTATTGCTGTAATATTTCCTCTTATCTCATTTGTGTTTTTTGTACGTCATCAAACTTTACAAACCATAACTTTCCTGGTCACCTTTGAAATGTCGTCACAGGGAGAGGGAGAGGGGCAAAGGTCAGGTTGGTACGTGTTGAGAATATATGCACAGTATAATAGAATCCAATGATAATGTAATGACTGAATTAGCCAGGCAGTGACACAGGGCCATAGCTGATGACCCAGGCCTGGGGGGATATAGAGAGGATGTGGCATTGAACTAAGATGCAGGTAGACCAGTCACAAAGAGGCTCTACCGTAACACACTGCCCTCCAGTCATACCAAACACCTCTAGCCACAACGTCCTACCACCTAGCTATACCTGTCATCACCACCACAATAGCACTGATGGCTGCCGCCTCACAGCTCAATCCATGGCAACAATGCCCTGTCTTAGGATATACCACACATCTGACAGCCCTCCATATGTCATTGGCCTTGTTATCAGAAAGACACATCTGAACTGTTGGGGGGGGGGAGGGGGAGGGGGGGTGCACTGCTAAAGTTTATAGTGCCCAATATTTCACTATGTACCATGGGAGACATGCCTGGAAGCATTCAACATACTTCTCTTTAATCTTAACACAGGTCACTGGCAAACTTCACACTTCCAGTTCTAAATATAAATACAGAGGTTACTTAACTTCCAAGTGAGTACCGAAAAATGAGGCTACCACCACCACCTTGTGTCAGGCACCAGACACCACCAGAATGACCAGCTCACATAGGATACCCTCCTTGATCAGAACCAGGCTACCCTCCTTGATCAGAACCAGGCTACCCTCCATGATCAGAACCAGGCTACCCTCCTTGATCAGAACCAGGCTACCCTCCTTGATCAGACACGCTTTATACGGTTGTCAATTCTACACATTATCAAGGGGCAGGGCATGTTTGACATCAGACACCCTGTACAGGGTTAAGGTCTGGTAGGGGCAGGGTATGTATATCAAACACCCTGTACAGGGTTAAGGACTCTGGCAGGGGCAGGGTATGTATATCAGACACCCCATACAAGAATGTGGACTCTGGTAGGGGCAGGGTAAGAGCAGACACCCTGTACCCCCTCACATCTCTCTTGTAAGTGCCTGCTGCAGGTCTGCTGACAGTCTACACCCCACTGTCTTAATCCTCCATGGAGCGCCTGCCAGTGCTGGTAACAGGTCCCTCGTCTCTCCATGCACCCAATTCCTCTTCTTGTATGTCAAGGTTCCTGCTCCACCAGGGCAACCTCTGCTTGCAGGGCTTTATCATACCAGGTGACATCGGAATGCTGTTACAGCCTTTGAGGTGGCCTCTTAAGACAGGGACTACTGTACTTAGAGATAACACATTGGTAACAGCCTCAGTTACACCCCATAATGACATAACACGATGCTGCTGGACTATCAGGACAGCAAATATCTGCTGTACACAACTAATGGTAATCAACCAAGGAGTTAATCACTTGATGCCATGAGAATTCATAAAGACCCGTAAAGATATCAACATCAAATCAATCAATCTGATGGGAAATTTATTTCACAGGCAGCAATTTGTTCGGCATGATGAAATGAGGTTGCTTGGTGAGATAGTGGAATGAGTCAATAATTTGTTGGGCAGTGACAGAAGAGCTTATAACAGTGGTTTATTTGAAAAAAAATAATTTGTTGGAGTGTGAAGTATAAAGTGTAGCCCAGCAGCCAGTGTGATGCAGCGTGTAGAGAGGTAAGGTACCACAGGGACGCAGCATAGTGCAGTGCCTAGAAAGGTCTGGTACTGCAGGCACGCAGCGTGGGGTGGTGCCTAGATAGGCATGGTACGGCAGGCATGCAGCGTGGAGCAGTGCCTAGAAAGGTGTGGTACGTCCAGTAATCAGCCTCCCTCTCTGGCAACGGCAGGCAGTCACTGGCCCATTGTGTACAGGAACACACAGGTCTGGTGTGGGAAGGGAGCCTGAGCTGACGGACCAAAGACACTCAGTATTATACTGTGCCAGCAAACCAGCCACAGTAGCAGAGAGAATTAGGTGGAGAACAGAATTCTGACACAATCCATTTTGTCTCTGCTCCCAAGCTGAGCCCAGTCAGTCCACCTGGCAACTGGTGCCTGTCTCTTTTATAGGGCATGCTGCCTTCCAGGTGAAATGTACAGCCACGACTGGCCAGTTTACCCCCACCCTCACCCCCGACCCACCCCCATCATCATTAAATTGCTTCGTCTCCTTCACTGCTGTTCCCAAGCCACCTCACCTCAATGCCCTGCTACCTCCATTCCTACCAAGTTTGGTCACCTTGATCCCCTACATCCACTGCTCACTAGCTTGGCCACTTGTATCTCCTCCTGTGTCCATTCCTCGTGAATCAGTCACCTTGATCTCTCACTGCATCTCCTGTTCATGGGTCTAGTCACCTTGATCTCTCCCTACATTTACTGTTTATGGGTCTAGTCAACTTGATCTCTCCCTGCATCTACTGTTCATGGGTCTAGTCACCTTGATTTCTCCCTACATTTACTGTTTATGGGTCTAGTCGTCCTGATCTCTCCCTACATCTGTTGTTCATGGGTCCAGCCACTTTGCTCTCTCCCTATATCTACTATTCATGGGTCTAGTCACCTTGATCTTTCCCTACATCTACTGTTCATGGGGCTAGTCCCCTTGATCTCCTCCTGCTCATCTCATTCTCCTGAATCCATTGCTCATGAGCTTTGTGACGCTAGTCTTCTCTTGCATTACGGCTCACTGGTCTGGTCACCTTAAACTGTTCCAGCGTCTATTATCCTCTGGTATCTGTTCATGATACAACTGTTGCCTCCACCAGCTTACCGCTGCATGCATCCCTCTATTCAAGCTACAGGAAGCATCTGCATATATCATTGTGGAAGTCACACGTGTTGCATTTGTACGCCATCACCTTGTGCATACCAGGCATTCTCAATCCCACTTCATTTAATACTGACAATGCCAATCATCTCTAGAACTTCATGAAAATTAGTTTAAATTCACATCAGCCAATGACAGATACATCATATGTGCCCCAAAACACAAATACTGTACATATGTGGCACTTGATCTACATCTCAGTATGTAAAATAGTCCATACTAAAAGCTGCAGCGCATTTGCCAGGCAAAGTATCCACGCACCACCACACCCCAAATAATGTGCTTAATGGTGGTACCAGGACCATTTGCATTTTGTTTGATAAGCAACCTGTTATGCTCAGTACCAGCGGGGATGAAGCAGCCACTCAGTGTCCACACATTATCTACACAATTCCACACATTATCATGTTTTCCTTACAGACAACCATGCATCTTCTGATAGGACTCCTAATATATCATGGGTATACAGCTGACCACACACTCTTGAGCTTAATCCCTTGTTTAACCCATGAGAACCTTAACACATTCACATGTATGGCCTTTAAGCAGACCTTCTCTAATCCTGGCACTGAGAACTTTTTGGAAGCAGTCAGCGCTTAAATAGCCCCATTGTTACTAGTCATGTACTTTTTCCAGAACATTAGAAACTGTTTATAGTTATGCCTAGTAACCAAGTGGGCATATACTCTTTGAGAGCAGCAGAAACTCTATATAACTAGCTGCAAAGTAATCAGGTACTTTTTAGTGGCAACAAGACTCTTCTGTTTACATGTTGTAAGTAGCAGGATTTCTCTCTTTTTGTGTGTTTTTGTTTTTTTAAATTTTACCACACCCAACTTTATATAAAGTTAGTCTATGTCAACTTGTCAACACATATCAAACGTCACACAATGTGTTATTACACCAACAAGTCCGCTATTCCTGGCCGAGTTGTCAGGTCAGGCTCATTGGCGTTGAGTTCATTTTCAATGTTATCACTGACTGCTGATATCTAATCTATGCTGGTACTTTTGGGAGGAGCATGAGGGTCTCTGAATACCATCTTCCCGTTTTTGTTTTGATTACGGATGTACTTGCTAGCTGACTATGGGATTGGTTGTGGAAAGCGCTTCTTGAGACCCTGGTCTTCTTGGAATGCCCAGTACAGGTAATAAGATAGCAGGACACATACCTGTCAGCATGCAGTACAGCATTGGCTCCCGGGTGGAGGTGGGTGTGGCTGCCTGATGTATTACCAGACCACATGGCCACACAATTACAGGTGTGCAAGGAGGCAACACTGCCAGTCAGGTATCCTTCAAGCGGCAACACTACCACTCAGGTAGCCTTCAGGAGGCAACACTGCCACCTAGGTAGCCTTCAGGAGGCAACACTGCCACCATGGTAGACATTAGAAGGTAACACTGCCACCCTGGTAGCCTTCAGGAGGCAACACTACCACTCAGGTAGCCTTCAGGAGGCAACACTGCCACCTAGGTAGCCTTCAGGAGGCAACACTGCCACCATGGTAGACATTAGAAGGTAACACTGCCACCTGGTAGCCTTCAGGAGGCAACACTGCCACACAGGTAGCCTTCAGGAGGCAACACTGCCACCATGGTAGACATTAGAAGGTAACACTGCCACCTGGTAGCCTTCAGAGGCAACACTGCCACACAGGTAGCCTTCAGGAGGCAACATTGCCACCCTGGTAGACTTTAGGGAGGCAACACTGCCACCCAGGTAGCCTTCAAGAAGCAACACTGCCACCAGGTAGCCTTCAGGAGGCAATACTGCCACCCTGGTAGACTTTAGGAGCAATACTGCCACCCAGGTAGCCTTCAGGAGGCAACACTGCCACCCTGGTAGACTTAAAGCAGCAACACTCTTCCCTCCCTCCCCCCCCCCCCCCCCCCCCGCAGACTTCCTCAAAGTCACCAACCTTCAAATCTATGCAAAGTCTGTCAGTTCCTACTCTAGTAGTAAATATGAAGCCAAGTTAGTTGGCTGATTGCTGGTATCCCTCTGCCCACAACAAATTGCAATTAACATAAACCTCAAGCACTAGTGAATGAGAAATTTACAAATATTTCTGGATTGCAATCATCACTTTCACTGATTTGGGATGCCCTCACAGAATGATCTATCTGAAGGGTGGGCATAATACATACAGCCACAACTGACCCCTACTGGCTCCTGGCCACTGCCCTGTCTGCATGAATATCAGCACCAAAGTTCAGCACATCCCACAAACTGTACAGAAAACAATTTAATTTAATTTAATCACAATAACCTTGAAGTCTTTGCACAACTTTATTTTCATATGACAGTAATTTATCTGTAAATTATGTGGGACAAGATGATTACATTAGGATGTTTCCTCATCATATGTATGGTAATTGTATTTGGAGCTGAGCCTTCTCTTGTCAAGACTCCATATGGCCCTCACACAAGGATCAGGCAATCTGGGCCAACACTGGGCATTTGACTGCTAGCAATCCTTTCACAGTCAGGCAACTTTCCCCCCTCACCCATGAAATGTTAACCCTGTGCTGCCACATGAATGTTAACCCTGTCTTCTCTACCACACATCCTATTAGACCACATCAGTATTATTCCAACCAGAGTCTACCAGCAATAAACTTGGCAGGTGGAAGGCAATGCAAACTGAAGGTAGACCACATCAGAATTGCTCCAACTGTACTTAACCCTTTCCCCCTTGAATTCACACTGAGTCAACAGCTTTCCTTGGCATGGGTTGGGCACTTATGCCGAGGAAAGCTGTTGACCTGGATCATGTTGTCTTGACAAGTCTCATCTTCAATCTCAGTCAAATTGTTTTTCATTGCTGTTGAAATCAGTTTAAAATGCTGAATCCACGACATCTGACCACCAGCCGTTTTGGACGGTTTAAGGGAGAACGGGTTATGTCCACACTGTATCCAGGGGAACAATAACCCACTGCCACCTGAAAACATTTTGGTAGCAAGTATATCTCGCAAATACACAGTTCCAACATGTTCAGAAAACCCAATGGACAGAGAATGCCTCGCCGCAACCTGATGATGTTAACAGGAAACCTAACTTTGACCTTATGATGCAATTGTACCTGGCTCTTAATACAGTAATCATGACAAGAGGCAACCTTACCCTGTCAACATGATACTATGATGACAAACAGGCAACCTTATCCTATCAATATAACATTACAATGACAAAAAGCACCTTATCCTATCAATATAACATTACAATGACAAAAAGCCCCCTTATCCTATCAATATAACATTACAGTGACAAGAAGCACCCTTACCTGTCAACATATTATGATGGTCAAAACAGGCAAACTTACCTGGTAATATGACATTATGACCAAAAAGGGCAACCTTATCCTGTTAACATATCATGATTACAAAGAGGCAACCTTGTTCTGCCACATGATCCAATGATGACAAAGGAGGCAACCTCACTCTGCCCAAATTATGCTAGCAATGGGAGGCAACCTTGCCCTGCTAATATGTTACAACAGAGGCAATGTTGTCCTGCTAATATGATAGCAACTGGTAGCAATGTTGTCCTGCTAACATACTATAATGCTGGCAATGTTGTCCTGCTAATATATTATAATGCTGGCTACAGGAAGCAACCTTTCCTGCCAGCATAATGTAATGCAAAGGAGGCAACCTTTACTTTGCCAACATTACATAATGCTAGTAATGGGATATACCTTGTCCTGCCAACATGATACAATGTAGCAACTGGAGGCAACCTTTTCCTGCCAACATGATACAATGTAGCAACTGGAGGCACCTTTTCCTGCTAACATGATACAATGCAGCAACTGGAGGCAACCCTGACACCTTTTTGAAAAGTTAACAATGACAGATGTGACAACCCTGTATTATGACCTAAAAGCAGCAATCAAAAGCACAAATGATGGGTAACTGACTGACAGTCTCTCTAAAAACATTCCCTACAAGTGGCATAAAGTGACATTAAAATGGACATGTTCACCTTCCATGACCTCCCACTGACACTGGCCACCACAGCACATCATGTGATATGTATTACAACTCCAATCAGGTCTCCAGGATGCGATTATCACTCCTCACTCATATATATTTAGCGTAAATTGCTTTATTTATATTGTCTTTTTGGGGGGGGGGGGGGGCAGGCACTTTTCACGGTCAAAGTAAATCTGTGAATTCCAAATTATTGCAAAATTCTGTAATTCAGGGTTTCTTTTCATTTCTCTCAGACGTAAGCACTTTTTCTTCCAGCTCCATGCATTTCCATATGAAGTATCCATTTCCTGGATCATATTTGAGAATCATGATTCTTGTTTTTTCTCTTTCTGGTTTTTGACTTCAATAAATCTTAGTTTTCTCAACACTAAGGATCCCAGTACATGCTGTGTGGGTCTATGTCACTGTAATATTCTGTCACCTCCATAACTAACAAGCCATTGCCAAACAGTTTGTTTCATCAACTTTTATTCAAAATACCCATTGCAAACCGTATCAGAAAGATAAGCAAAGGGCTCTACTATTCTTTTTATTTCCTACAGCCCTCAGGGCTGGGCAGTTCTGGGATCTCACTGACCCTCTCTTTCAATTTGCTGGCCCATCTAAACAAATCCCATTTACAAAATCCTAATTTCTGGTTGTCCCCAAGGCTAGTACTTTGAGATGTCAACTTGCCCTGATTCAATTTGACTTATCCCAGACTAGTGGACTGCATACTGCAGAGCTCTGGTATGAAATGACTGAGTGCCCTGCAATACTGTGGACCCTGCGTGTGAGTGAGCTACAGGTCAGTGGTCACTTGCCCCAGTTTACCATGAAGACACTCCACAACCCTCACCAATGTCAATTTGACATCATTAAGCACAATTATGGCAACAATTTTGTGTTATCAACGTGTGAAAACTTTCAGCAGTCAGCAGGTGCCCTGTCCAGCCAGGGTTTTGGTCACTTCCTATACAGTCACAGCAAGGGGGGGGGGGGGGATGAGGGGTCCACTTGGTCATTCTTGGGAGGATATACCTCAGGGCTGTTGCAGTCCAGGGTCCCACACTGCACCGCTGCGGCCATAATGGAGAATATTAAGTGCTGGGAGCCAGAGTACAGTCATCTAAGAGGAATGTGCAGCGATATATAGCCAAATAAAGTGTGTACATACAGCACAACAAATAACCTGCAAACGTGACCTGCCTACAAACTAGGACACCATACATTATTCAACCAATATAGAGTACAGCCTATTAGCAATACATAAGAACAATTATGTATTTACACAAACCCACAGACTGACAATTAGGCAGGATGTTCTACATATCACATACATGAATGCTACAAGGAACTGCTTCTCCCAGCAGATAAATCACAAAACCTCACCAGGCACACACCAAGACAACCTTCTGATCAAAACCTCAAACTATCTTCCCAATGATCCCAGCCAGTGACAGGAAAGTCCAAAGTCCACTCACTGCACTCTTCTTACAAATAGATGCCCCTGTGGGCCCCAGCCCCCTGACAGCCCTTGAGGACAGGGTATTGGGGTATTGTAGTGAGCCCCTGCACCACTGGCCATTGTCAATGGATGCAAAGTAACATTACTGCCCCTGGGAATGAGGTGGTTCCCGTCCAGATGAAAACAACCAAGCCATCCACACATAGAAGCCTTTGACAGTGGGGATCACTTTGAAGTGAAGATGTAAAGCACAAAGTACCAATTGAGAGAGAGATGAGAGAGAGAGAGAGAGAGAGAGAGAGAGAGAGAGAGAGAGAGAGAAGAGAGAGAGAGAGAGAGAGAGAGAGAGAAAGAGAGAGAGAGAGGAGAGAGAGAGAGAGAGAGAGAGAGAGAGAGAGAGAGAGAGAGAGAGAGAGAGAGAGAGAGAGAGAGAGAGAGAGAGAGAGAGAGAGAGAGATAGAGAGAGAGAGAGAGAGAGAGAGAGGAGAGAGAGAGGAGAGAGAGAGAGACTTTAGTCCAGTATACCCTGCTCCCTTACAGTACTGTGTGCCTCTCTACTGGAAAGTCTGGCACATTGGGTTAAGTCAGAACCCCCATCACCTTTTGCAAGCAAACTGTTTTACCACAAGAAAACTTAACTGGGCTTAGGTGAAAACATTCTATTTTGCTTTGAGCTAATATTAACAGGAAATTCCACACTCTGACCCTTCTATCAAAAAATTATTAAAAGGAAGTTACTTCATCACACGAGGAAGCTCCACTTTGTTGTTGCCTGTGGTGATAATTAGGCTCAGCTGAGCAAGTTGCCTGGAGAATAGTAGCTCCTGGGTGTCTGAACATGGTGCCCTTGAGGGTGACAATGGTGCCCCCGGGGTCAGAGAACACCCTACTCCTGTCTCTTCCACTTCCCCGACACAACTTTAAGGGTACTGTAGTTTTACCTTTTATGGCTTACTTGTCAACTGTGCAAACAAGATCCAAGCACACTTGCATCCAAGGGACAATAAGAGACCCACAAGCTGACCAAGACAGATGAGCTTCAAGCTGCTATTTGCTGACATGGCTGAGTGGTCCCAAATACAATTACAGTCTTACAGCCCACTTTCCCAAAATCAGTCCATTACACATCCAAAAACTCATTCATTGGTGTGTTCACACTGTGTTATCACATTTGCACAACCACTTGGCTGACCCCCATTGTCATGCCATGAAGCTCTTTAAAATGCACCAGTTTATAACCATGCCATGAGGTTCTTTAAGTTTATCAGTTTATAACCATGCCACAAGGTTCTTTAAGTCTATCAGTTTATAACCATGCCACGAGGTTCCTCAAGTGTATCAGTTTATAACCATGCCATGAGGTTCTTCAAGTCTCTCAATTTATAACCATGCCAAGAGGTTCCTCAAGTGTATCAGTTTATAACCATGTCATGAGGCTCTTTAAGTGTATCAGTTTATAACCATGCCACAAGGTTCTTCAAGTCTATCAGTTCATAATAATGCCATGACTCTCCTCTCCGCAATCCTCTGTGTGTTGTTTTGGACAACTTCTTGCTCCACCACTTAGATGCTGTCTGCAAATGTCTTATGATGGAAGGAGACACCACCTGCATGTGCACTCACTGACCTTGTTACTACCACTGCTAACTCTACTAAATGAAGCAAACAAAATGGCTAAG